>JAZGTJ010001722.1:0-51094 GCA_036877575.1 Botia almorhae | reverse complement strand
ATGTATGAACTTGTCATACAAAAGACAAGTAACATTTTTTGACATGCAATTCTTGTTTGCTAGTCAACAACTGTACAAATTGCTTACAGTAACATGAACACATTGTATTCAACAATATGCCATATCCCTCTGAATGACTAAACATGCATTAAAACTTGAGTCAACTCTTTAAAACAAAGATGACCACTGTGAATTTTAAACATTTTTACCACAGAAAACAAGTGGACCTTAAGTGCATTAATGGAGTTAAATGTGCACAAACAATTTTGGTGTAGGCAAGGGAATGGAACAGTTCTGCTGTAACTTCCATGTTTTAACCTATAATGTTTTAATAGGTAACCCCGTTTGTCACATATAAATTCCCAAAACTTACACTTACACTGCATCTTCTCACATGGACCTGTGAAAACAGAGCATAAGCAAACTTTTAGAAAAAGTTGCAGATAAAATTCCACTGTAAAAGTTAGGCACCAAGTAATGATCTTGTATATTCCAATTTTTGATATGTTAACAGCTATATAAAAAATCACTAATGCAAAACTTAAAGTAGCATTTTTTCCAATTAGTTTAAAATAAAAATACACACGCTAGCATTAGCCACATGGAAAGCGCGTGTAAGTTACATTCATGGACTCTTAACGTTACATGCATGAGTGCGAACCAGCAGAAAAAAATAACAAAGTTAACGAAATAAACACGTTGCAGCTAAACTGTGATCATACATAAACACTCTGGATAATGTTACGATATATGAAATGACAAAAATAGCTGAATTAAAAGTTAACGTTATATCTAAACCATGAACCGACAGAAAAAAAGCGTCTATCTGCACATTAAAACTTTGTCATCTTTTTAGAGTTTAACATCGGTCCATATTTTGGGTTAGCACTTTTTTTCAGAAAGATATCTGCAGATAATACTCTTTATAAACTCACCGATTCACGTTGTTTTCAAAGATTAACCGTTGACGCGTCAACCCATCTCTTGAGGCAGCTGCACCTCTCTGCTCAAGCGACCTGCTTCAAAAAGCCCCTCCCCCTTTTCAAAAACGTAACATACTGAGTGATGTCTTCTTAACTTGATCAGTGTAGTCAATTATTTGTCTAAATAGTGCAAACAACTACTATTTTTTAGCAGTGACAACTTAAAAAAAAAACAATAAAGAATACGTAATGACTGCTTACATTTTTGGTTTAGACAAAATCCGGGTTAAGAGTGTATAATTATGTGAGTGGTCTCTTTAGATTTCTCTTTAGAGTCAAAAATATCTGATTGTTGAATATCTGTTCCATGGTCGGTAATTGTGGCCATCGCCCATTTTCAATTTTGACATAAAATGTATTATTTTACAAACCCAACTTTATATGGTTTATCATCACCATATTCTGAGGTGACCTGCAAAATTTGGGGCCAATTTATGAAAATGTGATTGCAATAATATTGTTATGCAACTTCTTTCTTTAGATTCTTTGGCTCATGCCGAGTTCTGATACCTCATTTTTCATATTCAAGGCTACTTCCTGTAGGCCATTTAAACACTTTTGTTAAACCTACTTTTTTAAACTCCTACCTGTGTTTGTCCAATATGTATGAAATTTGGTAGGCATTATCTACAGACATCCATGACAAAAAGTTACTAAAAGATTTTCAATTGGCGACTCCATTCTTGTACAGCGCATCAACAAATTTGACGATGAGCACACAATAATGAGTATAATGGTGTATCTTGGCAATGCTTTGGTATATTGATACAAAACCTTGTAGGTGTCATTGTCACAACATCCCGACCACATTAAAATAAAACAGCTCCACATGTGACGGCTCCACTTGCTGGCCCAAATTGTGTATCACTTTATTCAAGATTCAAAGCGTTTATTGTCATATGCACAGTGAGGCAACTTTGCTGTTCACAGTGAATGCCAGGACAGTTATATAAACTAAAGTAGAGACATATAAAATAACAAAGTTTATATAATATACAAAAAGGCACACATAAAAAATAAAGTATAGAATAAATGAAGGATAAATGGCAGTGGTTTGACTTGAAGTCATGTGCAAAATGAATATGAAAATAAGATGCATATAAACAGAGATGGTGGTAAACAGTCCAGCAGTAGTGACATCTGTTTATTCAGTTACCTGTTTAAAAGTCTTATGGCTGAGGGAAAGAATGAGTCCCTCAGTCTTGTGGTCCTGCATTTCACACTCCTGTACCTCCGTCCTGAGGGGAGGAGTGTGAACAGACCATGTTGTGGGTGGGTGGGGTCCTTAATGATGGAGGCAGCTCTCCTGTGGGTTCTGCGCTGGTAAATTGTCTGCAGAGAGAGCAGTGGAATCCTGGTGATCCTCTCAGCAGTCTTCACCACTCTCTGCAGTTGTCTGCGATCCCTCGCAGTAGTGCTGCCATACCACACTGTGATGTAGTTGGTCAACAACACAGCTGTAGAAGTTGCTGAGGATCTTGGGAGACATGCCAAACTTTCTTAGTCTCCTCAGGAAGTGCAGCCGCTGTTGAGCCTTCTTGACCAGTTGAGAGGTGTTAAATGACCAAGTGAGGTCCTCGCTGATGTGAACCCCCAAATATTTGAAGCAGCTCACCCTCTCCATTTCAAGCTGGTGATTTTTCCTTCCTTTCCTGATGTCCACGATCATCTCCTTTGTCTTGTCCGTGTTGAGGGTGAGGTTGTTGTCCTCACACCATGTCCTTGCAACATCCGCCCAGCATTAGCAGTAGAGTAAACTCTCCAGCTTCTCTCTATACTGTTTTTTGGCCGTTGTAATAGCTTTCCTCAGTCTATACTTGCAGCTTTGTACTCTGCCTTGTTGCCTGATTTAAATGCAAGAGATTGAGCATGCAGCATGTGCCGTACCTGACTGTTTATCCAGGGTTTCTGTTTGGGGAATTTCCTGACTTGTATGGTGGGTACGATGTTTTCAACACAAGTGCTGATGTACCCAGTCACATACTCAGCATAATCCTGTACGCTTACAGAAGAGTCTTCTCGAGTTCCTGCAGCTTTAAACACATCCCAGTCCGTCAGTGCAAAACAGTGCAAAATCCTCAGTTTGGTAACAGGTAACCTGTTTGGTAACAGGATTTGTTTGTTTAAGTCTTTGTCTGTAATCCAGATACAGGAACAAAGAAATGTGGTCTGAGAGTCCAAAGTGGGGGCGGGGTTCAGCCTTGTATGTACTGCGTATGCTGTAAACATGATCCAGTTATTTTCGCGAGTTGGAATGTTCACATGTTGGTAGTGCTAAAAAAAGGCTAGGTAGTGGTGGCCGGCTAGTGCAAAATTTTAGCCTAGCATGTAGCCCTTTCCCTCTTGCGTTGCCGTTTCCGGAGCGCTATCTTTGGGTCAGCTAGTTTACTTGGTGTTGGTGCTTTAGGGCCTTCCTGGGTGTTGTGGCGGTGACTGTGTGAGCCGGTGCTGAGTTGTAACACCGGAGGTATGAAACTAGTAAATTCTAACTTGCTGTCTGAATTGACAATGTCCAGTAGTGTCTGTCACTCACACCTCAGACCTTCTCGCCATACTCTGACTCCAAAGAGAAGGGTTGAGCCTAAAGTATCTGATTATTTGCGTTGTGTCTTGAAGGTCAAGATGATGAGTCAGATGATGAGGAACAAGTTCTTTTAAGTTTAGCTGGAGCTTTGTGATGCATCCTCTGGAAGATTGAGGATTCCCTGGTGGAGCGCCTTGAGAAAAGTCAGAGACACACCATTACAAATTTTCCTGTATGCCCCAAAATACACCATCAAGAAATGGTAGCGCACATCAACTACTGTCAGAAGGATGATGGAGAAGCTTCCATTGTAAAACATGGACCCTAATAATGATGGGACCTGCATTGCAATATGTTTCCCATCGATTGCTCTCAGGCATGTGGGGAGGTTCTATGGCCCATGGAAGTCTTTTACATCCTCTTCCAGTGGTGTTGTTCAGGAAAGGGAATGTATTCCTGGATTATGACAGACCATAATGCCTCACACATTTCCTTATTCCTGCCACAGTACAGTTATCGGCCCCGTAGCTAAAATCTATCAACCATCCTGTTGACAGATACAGATAAATAATAATAATAAATAAATAAAAAAAAACAATAAATACAGAGAAAGTTGCAGTCAATAACCAATTGTTTTTAAATTCAATAGAAATATACTTAAAAAATACTCAATAAAAATATACTTTTAATCATGCCTTAATCATATTAAATGGTAAATGTGCTTAGATGTGTGAAATATTTTGTATCACTGAATCATACATACCTAGTAAAAATATACTGTCAGGATCCTTGTTTAGTCGTTGAGATTGCGTTTTGCAAGGTTCCTGACACAGTCTATGTTACGCTATGTTACAGAGCGCGGGGCTTAGACTCCCACTCACCTCGTCTTAGTTCAGTTCCGATTAGAGTCGGAGTCTAGACGCGCGCTCTGGGTGTGTGTTATGTGTGGAGGCACATGGCACCGTTATATTTACATCTGCCATGTGCTGTCCGGTCTTGCGTCATCACCCCGCCTCCTTGTTTCCTTATTCGCTCGTTTCTGTTAATGTCTCACACCTGTTCGTCATTGTTCCCAGTGTTTATTTATTGCCCTCGTGTTTGCTGTCTCGTGTCGGTTCGTGTTGTCCATTTAGCGTTGTCCACGCAGCTTGTTGTCCCATAGCGTGATATCCTCGCTGTGTGAAGTCTCAGCCTTGTCGCTCAGCTTTGATACTCGCTGCTTTAGTTCATTGTTATTTGTGGTTCGTTCTCTGTTTAAAGTCTAGTTGTAGTTCTTGTTCCTATCTTTGTTCCGTTGTCTTGAGTGTTTCCCTGTCTGGTCCGTTGTCTTAGTCTATAGTCTCCGCTTGGTTTATTGTTTATTTATTTATACATATATTAATTAGTCATTCTTTATTTTTCTACTGTTGTATTCGTTGTGTTTATTATTGTCGTTTATATTCATTACCCCCTTTAGATCATTATTTACTTTAGTCTTGATTTTGTGCATTTTTATTTCCTTTATTTACTTAATTAATCTGATTCTGTTTTGTTCTTGGTTGCCCTCCTGTGGCTTGTTTTTGTTCTGTTGTTTTTTTCTAGTTTTGCTTGTGGTTTTAGTTTGTTAATTAATAAAGTTTGTTTGGGTATTGCTGTCTGCAATCTTGACATACATCATGTAAGATATGTTTAGGCAGCTAAGGCACATAGGCAGTAAAAATATGTATTTGTGTACCGTACAAAGAAATGTTTTAGGTATTTTTAGGTATAGGTATTTGTACTTTTACTATTTTCCATATTCTGCTGCTTTACTTCTACTCCACTATGTTCAGGAGTTGAATACTGTAATTTTACTCCACTACATTTATTTCATAGCTTTGGTTACAAGCGACTTTGCATATTCAGATTAACAATACCAACGTAAATAAATATCCCTGAAGAAATCTGAACACTTCCAAGCTTGCACATAGCTTACCTTGAGCAAAGGAGATGACCTCCTGTTCATCTTTGTCTCTCCTTGTTAAAGTAGGTCCAGATTTTGGGAGCAACACTTTAAACTGTGTACTGCTTATATGAAAATACTCCTTGAACCAGCTTCCATCCAACTTGCCAAGATGTTTTTCACTAACAAAATGTCATGAAGCGAAACAGACCGCTGGGTCTACCTCTCTTTTATACATACTCCAACCAGCCCGTTATCCAAAGCAAGGGCTAGAGCAAGTGCTCTACTTTGTGTATATATCGATGTGTATTGATGTAATAACTTTACACTAAACAAACTATCTGAGAAATAAGATGTTACTTCTGCGGATACTCCGTGTCATAGCAACCAAAGCAACTCAGCTGGTAAACGCTGAGCTTTATAAATGTTGAACGGGTAGACACATGGCCTCTGTGCTTTGGCTGTCTGTAACCACACAGGGTAACAGAGGGTTACAGGGTAGCAACTTCATGTTTAGTATTTAGTGTAATGTTGATTTTTACTCTATTATAGTAGATATCTTAATTGTTTTTGTGGGTACTGTATTTGTCTTTCCATTTGTACAGGGTTACTTGCTTTAATAATCATCTATGAGCAGATTTAGATGCATCCACTTTCCATGAAACCAAGATTAGTAGTTTTTAACTATAATCTGGGTATTTATTGTTTTGCTTAAGTAATCTAACATTACAATCACATTTTATAAATGTAAGACAAACATGATTTTCCACAAATTGCAATTCCCAAAACACTTGATTATTACATGCTGGGTGGCTATCGTCACATGCTTCGTGTACTGATCTCGCCCAATCCATATGCTTCAGCCCACAGTGAGTGAGCTCGTTTGGCGTTGGGCGCGTCTTGTTTGCTCACATCTGTCTGTGTGATTGTGGAAAACTGAATGTGTCCCTGCAAAACACATGCAACCACAGGCAACATTTTCCCAGGGGAAAAGGGTTTTGCTTCAACCCTACTGACACGTGCAACAGCTACCGATGCTGTCCATCACCCACACTGCATCACAAAGGATGTAAATGTGGAGCTGACGTATAATTAGGGGGCCTGTCTGTGATGTAAGACCACATGAAATTAATTGAGTGTCAAGATGTTTTTGGATCAAATTCAGTCCAGTGGAGCTTCTTTGACAACAGTCTGGTGTGTGTTGTGTGCGTTTGTGTGTGGCCCATGTTAAAGGCTGGGATAGGGAAGTTCCTATGAGGTTTTTTAGGAGTTACTACTTTAAAATGATTTGTGTATGTGTTTAATGTGGGATTGTGTTTATCACCAATTTTTTTGATGGACCTCATGCAATGTTCAAAACACGGCTGAATGGGTGTGGAGAGACATATTTTTAATATGAATATGCTGAAGCGTGCATTCCCAACTTCTTTTGCCAAGTGAAATCCCAGTGACTTAAATCATAGCTGCCCAGTACCGATCCAGCAGAGACCCACTATTCTGCCCCAACTCAAAACATACCTGAACCAGCTAATAAAGGTCTTTAGGATTATTTAAATATTATAAGCAAGTGTATTTAATTAGAGTTGAAGCTAACTCTCGGACAGTGGCCATCCTGGAGCAGGATTAGACTTTTTTAAGTGACATAAATTATTCACTTAAAATACACCAGTACATTTTAGGTAAAGTAAGTAAGCCCTTAACCCTTGTTTCTAGATTCCTTAGCAGAACCATTTGTGGCTGTATGGTTCCATAAAGAACCTTTAACATCTGTAGAACCTTTCTGTTTCACAAAAGGTTTTTTAGACTATGACAAGTTCTAAGAATAGTTTATTGGGGAACCAAAAATTGTTCTTCTATATAACTGCTGTGAAGAACCTTTATTTTTTAGAGTGCAGGTTGAATTTATTAACAGTGTAAACACTGTGGCTGTGTGAATCTATCAAAAGATTGAAAGCATTAATCATTAAATGCATTGATCCCAATATTGGGCAATTGTTGTCACACTGTATGGACTAGGTGGTCATGGGATGGGTAATCAATTACTTTCTCATCTCTGTGTTTTACAGCAGACCCATAATGTGCAGAGATGCATCGTGTCTACACAGAGTTCAGTTATAGCATTATTCAGGTCTGTTTGTCTGACTTCATGAAAATGGCAACAGCGTTTACATGACATTTTAAAAAGCTGTATTATTGTTTTAGAACAAATTAAATCAAAGCTTTAAAGTGGATGTAAATGCATTTAATAGGAACCTGCCATTAGGTAGCTTATTATAGGGTTTTCAACAAACTTTAAACAGTTAAAGAACTGTAACAAGAAATATATCAAACTGATAGCAAACAGAAAGTAGTAGCCTGCCCGACATTACATTTACGAAACCACATAATTCAAGGTTTCAGTTTAAATCTGCCTACATTGAAGAGTTTTATTGTGTTTACCTGTTTACACAACATCTATTCAAAACATGATTGATTTAGGAATTTAAATCGAAGGACAGATGGTCTTTGAAATTAACATACAGTTCAAAAGCTCTGCTAGAGAAAAACAAACATTTGCAATTAAACTTCTGAGGCTCTAAACTCTCAGAGTTAATGATATAAAGACTTAGTCACCCTTGAAGAAATTTGCTGTTAAGCAGGCATGTAATTTAGAAATCACACTGAACAGAGTAAAACCGTGTTCAAACATATTTAATTAATGAAGTTATTTGTAAAACTTGGCAGCTGCATTTAACACACTCACTGCCTTGATTCCCAGCAGATAACACGAGGAACATCAAATCTGAATAATCTGATTCATTTGATCTTTGAATTTCATATGAGATTATATAAACTGTCAGCAGTCCATTACCATCAGACGCGCACACAGGGTGCGAACGCTAACTCGGCTGTCGGCTGTAGAAAGTGTTAAATGAGGCTCGTTGCTCAAGTCCCCTGGCTGGTACCACAGATGGTCGGACGTCTGGGCCAGAACTTGTGGAGGGTGCCATGCTGGTAATTAAAAGCGAAGCAGAAGGTATGTGCAGGAAATGTGTGTGGTGTGTTTTGTGGTAAGATGGTAAACACAAGACACGGTCGGTTTCTGAGAAACTTCCTGCATGTTCTGTGCTAAAATGATTCAGTATGAGGTGTTGTGATTGTTAGCAACATCGTCTTGAATTGAATGACTTAAGTTAATGTTAATGCAATAAAGTGCTAAAGCACTGCTGTTTATGTGAAGGTCTATATATGCCGATTAGCTTGAATAGAAGAATTTAGATGTGTAATGAAAGCGACTGGCCACTTTTATCAGCAGCCTTGCTAGTTTTCCTGTCCATTTTCTCTGTAGGGTTCTCAAAATATAATGAAAATAAAACTCATTGACAGCTCTTGACAGATTGTTTTATGTTATATTAACAGTGACCGATTTGAATGGTGGCAGGATTATGGGTAGTGTAGTTCTTCACAAAAATGTTGCCAATCAAACTTGCACTGACTTGAGGCTTCTTCAGAAGATTCGTTGTTTCACAATCTCTGGGAGCTGAGACTGCTGTTGTAAAATATTTATTTATTAACGTAAAAAATCTGTTTCTTTGCAGATAAAGCAAATAGGATTTTACTTTCTGAACTCTAGTTTTCTGTTTGGTAAGATGGAAAAATGAGTCATCTTTGTAACTGTCTCTCTTCATACACACGTACATGTCCAGAGGCTACAGAACATTTACCATAACTTGGATTGGAGTGAGGGAAGCAGATGAAAGAAGGGGATGATGGGAATAAGAGTGTGTGGGCTGGAAATGTCCCAGAATGTGCTGCACCAAAATCAAACTGAAAGACATGGATGAAATCCTGAGGAAGGCATTTCTTTAACTATAGCCTCCATTTCTACTCTCTGTCTTTGTTTTCCTCCTTTAGTCTAAATGTAAGTGTAGTGTCTTAAATGTAGCGTCCTACATTAAGGGGTGGTAAGACTGAACCCAAAGTACCTGATGTTAGCATTTTCATGCTGACGAATGTATTTTGTGGCATGCTGTTCATTGTAGCACCGCATTTGCTACATAATACCTCAGATCAGTTTCTTGAGGAGAGATGTGCTGTTAGTAGCTGTTAACACAAGGCACATGTTTGTATCTAAAAACAGCCAGATGGAACAAAGCAGAACTGAATGAAGCAGATTAGACAACGGTTAAAGATTATCTAACGCATGAGAACATTAAACAACGTCTTGTTTTGCATCTTCACTTTTTTCACGAGATCAGACTTTGCAGATAATAACATGGGTGAGAATTCCAGTAGACATATTTAGAGAAAAGGATCTTGAACTGCATTGTAATGCCGTAACATCCACGTGGTAACACCCTGGCAACTGAATAACAATGCTCTGGCAACCACCGCTTTTATTAAAGCACTGATGTAACATCCACATCTGCATTTCACAGCAGTTTTTGTTCCTTTGCTAAATAATGCTGTAAAGACATTGAGTGTTCAGTTTGTCTCTTTACTCGTCAGAAAAAGCATCTGACTGAAATGTTTTTAATACTATTTACTAGTTTTAGTTATTTGTGCAACATTTGTGTATGATGCAGTGAATTGTAATGTGTCAGTATTCTTTAGTTTTATATCACAGTGGAGGTTTTCAGCGATGTGCTGGAGTTTGTGATGACACAGGCAGTGAAAGTGAAATATTGTAATGGACTGATGGAGGTTGATCCAAGCGCACCATTTCTGGATGAAATTCCTTGAGGGCTGCGCTACCATTCAGAGAGTCGGGATATTTATTTGATCAATGGCTTCCATCAGGGCGTAAAACAAGCAGTGCTATTTCATATGAAAAATGGTAACTTTCCGTTCCTTAAACGGCAGCTTCAGGCATGTTTGTACATTTCTGAGTAGCTCAATGATTGTACTTTTATTTTGAACATATAGCAGTGGCCAATTTCATTATATGAAGAGACAGTTATATAAATAACATGCAGTAGAGAAAAGGACCATTTTTCTGTATGTATTGCCCTGATTTGTTAAATAACTCGCTGAAATACTTGATTCTGAGTTTCAACTAAAACTTTGTTAACTTATTTTTCATCCTGGTTCTGTGAGTTGTCTTGCTGCATCACTGTGCTGTATCACTGTGTGCTTTCTCATGCCAAGTTTGAATTTGATACAAATGAGCTAATAAAATTTTAGGTAACACTTTATTTCGATAGTCCACTTTAGACATTCTAATGACTATAAGTAACTACAGTTTTTACACATGCATATTGAATATAATTTAAGTATCACACAAAAAACACAGCACACATTACAAACAGTAGCTGAACATGACATCTGCACAGGCTTATCAGAGCATTAACAGAAAATTAGACATCAGGCATTACTGTACATTACTGTACACACTGATGATAGTGCTTAACGTGCCCTGTCTATTACATATGGCATGCAATCTGTCTCAGTGCAGACTCAATACAGGTGAAGCATTTAGTCAACAGAATGATATTAAATTTGCACTAGACATGTGAATGTGTTTTCATTCCAAGTTATTTTTTGGTTTTATATCCCGGACATCTGTGAAAAAATCAGTTGCCAACTGATGGTAGAAATTCTGGCTTCAAAGTAAAGCTAAACTTTCAAACAAGTTGGTGTGATGCAAACCAAATCTAAACAGAACCAACTGAAGTTGGAATAGATTTTGAAGACTCTAGCTTAAGATTTTGACATTCTTTGAAGAGTGTTTTCTGTGCTAAACTCACTGACACAATGCTGGACGTTTGTGGATGGTTGCCAGGGTATTGCTACATATTCCAGGTGGTCAAAGGAGTCCACCCTATTATAACATTCTGGTCCCTTGACATTTCTTGGATCATTGTGTCATTGAGTTTTTTATGTGTCTGTTTTTTATTATAAGCCTTAACCTTTTCTCCTTAATAAACCACCCGATCTGAATGTATCATTCATGTGCACCTCAACAGTATGAGAGAAGTTATGCACCAAGTAAAATATTGAGGGATTTGTGCAAACCCCCAACCCCGTATAAGGGTAATAGTGGCGCTTGCCTTAGTTCAGTAATAAATTTAAGTACTGACTGACAAAATGAAAATAATGTAATACAGGTATTAATGAGCACTATTAACACTTTACAATCCAGTGTACATTCACAGAGGTGAAGTGAGAAGTTATGTGAGTACCAATATACTGTGAGATTATTTCACACAGCTGCTGTAAACGTACTGTAGCAACAGTTACGAGTGTTATTAAAGCCCTGAAGTCAAGTTCCCAGAATTCACTTGATATCTGAAACTGCTCAACTGTCCTCACCCTGCGCCTCAATGCTCACAAGCACTCTTAAATCATCCCTTATGATGTCACTGCCGCTTTGGTCAGCCAAATGGGAAAGTCTTGGCCTTCGTAAATTGTAAAAATTGACTTCGCAAAATTCTCTCGCACTGGCCATTGCCCAAAATTCTCTTTTATAGCTCTTAAATGGATCAATCCAATATATATCCAGCATCAATGTCACCTCCACTATTGGTGATTTAGGGCACTGCACTAGGAAGAAAATTAGGAGGAATACAGCAGTAGATTAACTGATCCCCTGATGAGGTCACTCTCAAGGTTACAGCAGTTAGATTCATTCAGCTGAGAGTAGAGACATTAAGTGATTCATAGTCAATATGACACATTAGAAGAGTTAATGGCTTGAGAAATATTACAAGGTCAGATACGTGACGTAGAAAATGTGCTAAAATAAACGTTTAAAGTAAACTCTGACTGAACTGACAAGTTTTCTATGTTTTCTCATGGTTTCACATTGAGCCACTGGATGTATTAAATGATCTGGGTTGTTAATTGTTAAAAGTTCATTAATTTGTTTAAATTATTGACATGACATGCCAATTATCAATCCCAGTTAATCACATTTCTGATTATAAAATTATCAACATTTGTGGATACCATGAAACAGAAGCTGTGACGGTCTTTTGAGTGAAATGGCTTCTGGAATGAGAGAAAGGTGTAGGGCGGAACTTGATCTTTTGCTGATGCATCATGTCTCGCTGTGTCATTAGCGTATTACTGTACTTGAACTAATTACTGTAATTGACAACAAAGAACTGACAAGAAATATATGTATTAAGCATTGTGTATTAAGTATGATGCGCTGGATCACTGTCCCATAAACCAGTCAGAGTTAAACAATTTTCTTTAATTGTGGCTCCACCTGGGTCATAGCATTGTTGATTTCTAATGATATATTTGACAGACATGAAGTCAAAGTCAAAGTTTGGTTTATTGTAATTATTGCCCAGCAGGACAGAGAAAAAACTGAAATACAGATTCCCAGGAAACATACAACATTTAGTGACAGCAGATCGATTTGTCAACCCCTATGAACCAATCAGATTTTAGGAATATGTTTAGCATTGAGGTTTGTGCTGGATTAGGGCTTCAACAACACTGTTATCTAATTATAATTTTCCATTGATTAGTTAAACCTGAAATCAAAATTAACTCTGCACTATAAATTGCTTGTAAAGCAATAAAGTGTGAAAACCATCTTACTGTACAAAAGCAGTACAGTAAGCAGTAGCCACTTCTGTGTACTGTTCCAAATGAAGCCAACAATAGCTTACAAGATCTCCTCACTGCTTTGGAGTGAGAATGACAGTTCAAAGGACTCCTCCGCGGGATCCATCTCTTCTTGTAATTATACTGGCAACAGCTCTGAAAGCAGGTGGGTCGAAGCACCGAGCTCATCCTCACTTTGCAGTGTCATTCTCCAGATTAATGGCCAGGGAAGAAGGCATGGGGTCATATAATCACTCAACTGTAGGAAACTATTAGGTGAATTTCAGACTACACCGGCTGGATCTAGGCCTAGATACCAAGTTTAACTCTCTGACATCAGTGATAAATGTGAAAGGATATGTTGAGGGAGGAAAATACTCTGCTGGGGAGGAAAATACTCTGCTGGGGAGGCTTATTGAACACAAAAACAAAGTAACGAGAACTTGAGTGGTTTCAGTGGTGGATACATTTAGAAGGTCACTGTTGGTTTTCTTCATCTTAAGAAGACTTCAAAGTCAAGCAGATCTGCAATACAGCTGGAATTCGAGAACTAGTTCTTACTTAAAACCTGTACAATTATTGAAGGTGTTCAGTTCCACCAACAGTTATGTATTATTCCACCCATGCACTAAACTAAATTACTTTCAGCATTGCTTGTTCACTGGCAGCTTGATGCATTGACATTATTTTCTATAATGCTGCTTTGAAACACTATACAATGTAAAAATGGATTTCCTACAATGCTACTGAATCTGAAAGATATGATGTTTCAGCTGTGAGTTTGCAGTTAATAGTTAAATGGGATGAGAGATAAATACTAATTGATATAATAAAACACAAGACAACAAACAGACAACATCTTTCTATTGTAATGTGTTTATTGGCTGGATGCAAGTACAAATCTATAAAGACTAACTGGTTGTTCTTTCAAACATGTTGGAGCTGCCAGGTCTGGGTCTTATATCTAATACAACCATCAGGATGCGCCTGATGGTTATATTATATATCTAATGCAATCATCTCTCGGTCATGCAGGTATGTGCTCTACAAGGAAAATCAGACCTTTCCTGTCCAAGCACGCAACACAGCTCCTAGTCCAAGCACTGGTAATATCAAGGCTGGTAATAAAAAGAGCCCATGTCACACCCCTCCTGATCTTACTCCACTGGCTACCTGTAGCCACCCGCATCCAATTTAAATCTCTGACACTTGCCTTTAGGACAGTGACCGGAACTTGTAAATGTAGCTTGTAGACTCAGCTTGTTGGTTCTTAGGACAAAATGTTTAATGCTCTCGTCGTTTGTAAGTTGCTTTGGATAAAAGCATCTGCTAAATGAATCAATGTAATACCTGATCATTATTAATGTCAAACCTAATTTGGCGCATCCTGAAGCACCCTAACATTTTTGAATGAATGCCAACAAGCATGAGGTTCCAAAGCTACAACAGAGGGGAAGATTTTCAACAAATAACAAATTTAGTTTTGATCTGGTTACCAGACAAAGCTTCAGTATGGCTTCAGAGAACTATGTCAACTTATGTCACAGTTCCTGTCCTTAGAGCTATTTTTATTATTATTGTAGTATTGATTGTTGAGTCCATGGCAATACCTTTGACCCAGAACAGAGCATTTTTCTCATGAAATAACATCCCTCCCTCAAAATGAAGGATTTAGGGAGATATTTCTGTTATTTTCAAAGCTATTAAATGGATGGGTAGTCTCATTTACAATCTGCCAATACACTGAATAACTTTCTGGTTTTAATATGGAATTACAGAACTGTAGCAGCTGTCTGAAACCTGACCTTAAAAGTGTTCGTATCCCACAATCCACCTGCGCATCGTCTCCACACTTCACTCATGTTTCACTTCAATTCAATGGAATGACTCTCTTTTCATTTAACTGCCACATAAAAAGGTTCAATTTATGTGAACTTAGTCTACATTCCAAAAACACATGGATGGAAACCAGACACTGGAGCTGCTCCCATCATGAATGATATTAAATGCACTCTTCAGACATCAGCAGTATTCAGCAACACCATCTAATTAAACCAGGGGATCTCCACAATGTTTCATTAACTAGTTGCAGTAAAACAATGCAACAGGCTAGCTGCTACTATATACTGTGTGTATATCATCTGCAGTGCTGCTTGTGAAAATGACTTCCTACTCTCTTTCTCACATGTGGTCGCGGGCCTATAAACATTTAAGTGATTTTCCTATCATCCCAGCCAGATCTTGCAGGATTTAGCCCTGAAATGTCCACAGGACCGATGCGTGTAATATAGTTGTCCTCCCTTTGACACGCGAGAACTCAAGCTAATAAACATCAGCGCTAGGGGAGGGTTAGCATTCCTGCAGGGTCATTGTGGACACAAGAGGCATTAGAGGGGCTCAGCCGGGCTGCGTCAGACCTTAGAGTGGAGAACCAGGGTCAGCGAATCTAGTGTAAAAGGAGGCGTCCTCACGAGGAGCTTTTGCTGGATGATCTAAAGGCCTCCAGATACATCATGAGTGAATGGTGTGGGAAGACTAGCAGCTAGCGCCGTATGTGAGTATAAAAGCATCTTTAATCACAATGACTGTTACTATGCCAACACTCCCATCATTCTTTTATGTTAAAATACTGACCTGACGGCAGATTGAACATCAAAAGGAGGATCTACAAATGATTTGCTCGTCTTGCCAGAAGGGGACCATTGGAGGTTGACTTTTATAAACGTCCTTCATTAAAACTCTGTTTCTGGATGTTTTGTTTTCAGGAACATTTTAGGTAAATGCTAAAGCCCATGTAAAAAGTGTCTCTAATAATAGCTGGTTCAGAGGTGTAATACTGTGGAAATACACCCCCATGAATAGCTTTCCAAAGATCTCTGTTTCTTATTAGGAATGAAATTGCTACACTTGTAGTGAGCCTGCAGCAATGGATGTGTAAAAAAAGGGACTGCTGGACTCAAGTACATTTAAAATGCAATCAGTTTGATTTTGGCTTATTGACATATGATGTCACTACATCTGCTGTAAAAACATAAATAAATCTGCTTGTCATAGTAAAAAGTGTCAAACACCATTACACAAATATTGATTCAGCATCGACAGACACAAATTAAAACACTAGGGAATTGTAGCTGTACATAATGTAAATATTAAAGATGAACACATTTTGCTTAACATACAACAAATCAAACAGAATCTGGACAGAAAGTTGACTGCAATCAATATTTTAAATCTAATTTTGCTGTGAGCAAATTACAACATTGCTCCTGTCTCAAATGTTGTACTACAGTATATGAACTTCAGTTACATGGTCTCTTGCATACTTCTTCTTCTGCTTCATTCATTACGTAACTCGTCTGGCACAGTTTGTCATAACCCATGAATGAGGTGTCAAATCGACCAGCTTATTGAGGAGATATGTGCTATAACTTGTATAAGCGATCGGGTGTACAATGTTTTTGGGGTGTACGAAAAAGAAACTTTCATAGACTTAACATTGGGCTGAATTTTGCATCAGAATGACGTAGAGACTTGGGGGTGGGCTCATATCGCTCGGCTTAGCAAGCAGCAACAAATGGTGACATCACAACTTTATAGCCACACCCCAGCAACCAGTTACAGTACCCTAGCAACCACCCCATAGACTTCCATAAAATAAGTCCTATAGATGTAATGCAATCCCATTGACGTAGGGCGTACGAAAAAGTGGCCAAAATTTTCTATAGACTTAACATTGGGCAGATCTTTGTGATGTTACAACAACCACCCCATTGACTTCCATTAAAAAGGTGAGAGGCATCAGAACATGAGAGAAGTGGGTGGACTCTTTTGGCTCAGACTGGCAAGTAATCTTTAATTATTACCATTAAAACTGTCCAGCCATGCCCTAGAAACCATTTAGAGCACCCTAGCAACCAACATGAATTAGGTATATCTCAGCACCAGAACATCATAGAGACATGGGAGTTTTTGATTCACACACACATCTGTCTATTGGCTTTACCCTGTTAAATGTTTACCTACACCCTAGAAACCATTAACTGTACCCTAGCAACCATATAATAAAACAAATAAAACATATCTCAACATTAGAACACTGTAGACACAGGTAGGTGGGCTTATTTGACTCTGGCTGTCAGTGGGCTTTAGGTATTGCCCTGGAAACTTCCTGACCACACCCTAACAACCATTTAGATCACCCTACCAACCTCCTAGCATCATGAATAAGCCATATTGTAGTATATTTATCATGCTTATTATGCTTATTATGGATGCGTATTATTATTATCCATACCTAGTCATGCTAAAATTATGTTAGCATCATGTTAAGTCATGCTAGCATCATGCTAAGTCATGCTAGCATCATGCTAATTCATGCTGGCATCATGTTAAGTCATGCTAGAATCATGCAAAATTATGCTAGCATCATGTTACAACATGTTAACATCTTTTAAATATTCACAAGTTTTGCCATGGCAAGCACCACTCACTCTTTCTTCAAAAAATTTACCTATTCTAGTTATTACTATTCTTCTTCGTATTATTATTATTATTTTAAAACATCAATTTTCATCAGCATAAAACAACAAAACACCAATTTATAGGTTAAAGTGATGAACAACAATATTTACACTACATATACTAAATAAATACTATATAAATTTTATAAATATAAATATTTTGTTATAAAATAAAAATTTGTTTCTAGACCTTGTGTTAATAAAGTTATTAACACAAATGTAAGTGAATGTTTGGAGAGTTGGTGGCGCCAGAGGGATTGCGTTAGGGACTCCAAAATTGGGGGGTCTGTTTAATGTTCCTACTGTCCTCTGTGTGCCAAATTTCATAACTTTACTATGTACGGTTCTATGGACTGCCCTAGACTTCAAGAGCGGAAAATTAACGATTTCAAGAGAGAAGTTTTCTAATTTTAAAAATATAAATTAATATTAAAATATTAATATTAATAGCCTCAGAAGTAGAAATTACCCACTGAAGTCATTTGGGTTACTTTAATCATGGATGAATGCACCTTTTAGAGCTTCAAAATGTTGGTATCCATTCAATGGCATTACAAAGCTAGCAAGAGCCAGAATATTATTTAAATTATTTATCAATCTGACTGTGTTCAGCTGAAGAAAGAAAGTCTTATTCAGCAGGGATGGCATGAGTAAATTATGTGATATGTTTTTTTATTTTTGGGTGAACAGTACTGTCACCCCTAACAAATATAAAATGTTGCTATTTAAGTAGAACAGGACCACAGTAGGGATGATTTTGCCATTTGGAACAGGGCCATTGAGATTCTGAAGAAACATAACTTACCCTTAGAACCTTGTAAATTTATAGTGTCTTTAATATTACTAATAAATATTCCACATGCTTTTTTAGTAAACCAACACAGCAGCCTACAGAGTTCTTGGAACCAGTTTCTGTTCAAGAACTTTAATAATTTGTGTATCGTAACACTGAAAGAGGAAACCCTAAAGGCCAGTACATATCTTTAAATTCCTTGCTTGTCTGCACATATGTGGTTTTTGACCTTGTGAATTTGTAAAGATGGTTAAGTGCGATTATGGCTTTCTCAGTATTCCTAACATCTTCAATGTTAAAACTTGATTTATCTCACCGCTGTGGGCACTGACAAGATGCTTCTTTGTAAATGATGGTTCCAGTTTAACCTCATAGGTAAGCCACATTAATCAGAGGGAAATAGAAAATGAGCAATCTATTGCAGCTTTCTCAAGAGTCTGTCTGTGAATGGCCAATGCCAGTGGACGAGGTATATTACAACTGATCTTTTATTAAACCAGAATGGCAAATGTCACAGGGTCTAACTTATGAGCTATGACCATAACATCCATGTTTTTGCTTTTGTGATCTGACTTGCAAATGTGTCATAAGAGGTTACCTCATAGGAGCAGTTCACTCAGAAATAAATATTGTGTCAATAGAGTGTCAAAAGAGGTAAAGATTATTACTGAGGTAAAATTCATAACTTAAATTTTATTGTGTTCCATTGTATAGCTTCAGAAGACTTGGAATACAGCCTGTTAGTCATTGTACTACATTGATTTTACTGTTATGAAAGTGTTACATGTACATGTATGTTTTCAGGTTTGCAAATGTAAATATACCTGTAGGGTAACCCAGGCCAAATTTTTACCCCAATGGTCACAAGCATGTATACTCGGAATACTAAGTTTTGAAATGAATTTTAACTAAACAGTTAACAGAAATCACTATTGGTTTTCTCTTTCCCCTTCATTCTTGTATTCATAAATCATTCAGCTAAATTAAACTAAGGTGCTTCCACTGTGCTAGTGTTGTGAGGGTTTACAGGGTTTCAATATATGGCTGCTAAGGTGTTTTGTGTGGTTAATACTTTGATCTCTACATAAGAAATAACAGTTGCGCAGGCGTGCACAGTAAAAATGATGCTTGCATTACTAACTAAATGTATTTTAAACTTTTGTGTCTTAACTAGACACAATGAGGAAAGTTTCCAGCAACAACAGACCATTTGTCTGTCCACAACACAAAATAGCTGTGTGTCATGACATAATCACACCAATCAGCATTTATGATGTTTTTACATAGTTGTATGATATGAGGTACAGGAGTTTGTACAGTGAGGTTTCTCCTGGGGGATCAAAACAAAGACCGATGCAATTAAGCTTTTATCACCTGCTGCATTACCTACCATATTTTACCCATAACTCTTTGCACTTTGGACATTGTAACACACGTCAACATTGTGCACAACATTGTGCACAACATTGTGCACATTGTAAATTTAGAACGCTAGTACATTTATATATGTAGTTTTAGCTCATCCAAATGGCATGTGTATGTATAACTCATGTGAGGGGACACAGGGCCTCATGCTACCCTTCATTGTCTTATAAATATTGCTATCAAAGTTTTGTGGGACATTCAGGAAAAATAACACTTTCAGGGGGGACGAGACAGAGAAAATGAAGAAAATTGCTCTCAGACCAAACATCAAACAAGAGCATCTATTGTTTGAGGCATCAAAGATGGACTTTTCATTGGATGTCTGAATTTCTTTCGCCCTTTTCATCGTTTCATTTGACAGCCCACTTTAAAAGGATGACTTCAGTGGCCGTTATTTTGGCAGGTAGGGGAGGTGTGGTTTGAGTGTGATGATTTGGCGCACAAGCATTACATTGTTAATGCAAGAAATGCAAACACGGCTGTTTGTTGCTTTTGTTCACCCACTGTCGTTCACACCTTTACACATTTACAGGCAGCGTCAAGCCCTAATCGTGTTGCATGGTATGATAAGTGGCGCATTAGCTGCATTTGTTCCAGTGGTAAAGTGTTTTTCTTGTATCATGTGTAAATGGAACTGCAAACTCGACGTGCTAACTCTAACTCTATTGTCAGCGCACCGAGGCATCTGCAGAAAATTCATTTGAGGTTTTTCCATCAACTCCTTTAACTACATTAAAGGGCTTTTCTTTCGTTACCACGGAACTCAGACACGTATGATTTCATTGCTCTAATGATTGATTTCATAAACTCTCCACTAATGAATCCAAGACTGTTTTAAGAACATGATTACATTTTTCCCAGCAGCTGCAAAACTCAAAGCGTTCCCAACTGGAGAAAATCAGGAATCAATCAGTTCAGGGTCTCAAACACAGGTGCATTGCTTGTCCTCTGACACTGAATTACCTTTTGAGACTTACTTTTACAATTTTTAATACAAGTAAATTCATCCTGTATGTGATATTATTTTTTGTTCTGGTGAGTTGAACAGCAATGACCTAGATACCGCATTGAAGTTTTCCCTCAGTGTAATGAGGAGAAATGTCACGCTGCTCTCGCGGGTCTTTCCGTCTCCACACTTTTGTTCTGGGAGTTGAGAAGTGGCTTTGATGCTAATAATACTAACTAGCCACCGCGGGCAAACGGTTGTGTGTGGAGGTCTATTGGCAAATACCTCAATATTTGAGGTATGGATTCTGTACACATTTGCTTTTCTTTTCAGTGGTAGAGTGAGCTCTGGAACAGTTGATACGTGACCCCTCTCCCCAGCGTGGCATATTAACATACTGCTCATCATTTTCACAAACCTAATGAAGCAGAATTAAATAAAGAGCTGGGAATGCCACCGCCAAAAAGGTGCCAGATATTGATGATTTCCAGACAGAAAGATGAGGAGTCGCTTTCACTGACTCCTTTCAGAGCTTGTAGCTGGGACTGTAGTTCATTAACATTGCAGCAAACTGGCCCCTCGGTGGCCTTTTTCTGAACAATTCACATTATTGCTTTCTCAACATAATATTCCATTGAGTAATGAAGGAGCCAGAAGCACTTCTGCCTACTACACTTCATTAAACTATGACCAGTCTGGTTTGTACCTGAATGTCCTTGCCAAAACTCAAGCCAGAGTTACCAATAAGGTTTCAGTTTCTCCCTTGACTTTTATCATTTACTCAGAACAAGTTAATTACTGCCGTGGCAAGCGTTAATGTAGGTCATACCTGGAATTAGACTTTCTACCTCTGACTGTGTGGCTTGTCAAGCAAATGTGTATTTTTACTTTTCTAAGTGGTCACATATACAGTTTTGACAGTTTCTGGCAGACAGACAAAAATCGTTACAGGTGGGACCTGAGTCATGTCTAGGGATTTTGTTCAGACAGGCAATAAAAAACAGATACCTAGAACAGTTAGACCAGATTTCAGGTATTGCTTTAATTTGGGACAAAATCCGCATGTAATGTTAATATTGTGTCTGAATGCTACAACACACAAAATTAAGAACCGTCAGTCTAAACAATCCGATTTGATAAAACTGATTTTGTGCACAGCATACAAAGTCATAAAGACTTCAGTGTGAACACTAGATTTAACAATATGCAACATTACACAACGTGACAGTATGTAACTATCCAAAACACCTTAACATGTAACTGCATGAGTCACTCAAATTGTCCTGTCCTTTACTTTGGGTCTTAATGGTGTTGTTGACCTCAGGCACAGCCAAGAGCTCCAGATGGTACTGCACTGGAGGCAGGCGTGCATGTGTATTGGAGAGTTCAATAGTATATCCTGAGAGGAATATGCAATAAATACACTTTTAAATCTCGCTGGGCAGCAGAACATTAGAGGAGACAAAAAATAAGACTAATCAGGTGAAATGTATTCATTAACTGTAGACGCACAATCAAATTTACTATCTAATCATTGTTTGTGGTAAACATAGTCACGTACAGAGACTCAAATAAGCATAGAATCTGCTTTTATAAGGGCCAAAAGCCCTGATCAGGTCCTTTGTTTAGTATGGCTTTAATTTTGTTCGTCTCAACAGCTTTCAACAGCAGAAACAAAATAGGAAATTATTTCAACTAGGGCCTGTCAACTGCCATTAGTCCCCCCACAGATGGCTGGTGTTAGCAGCTTCCTCCCCATCCGCCTCCTGGGGAACACTTCCCCTCCTTCCAGAGAAAGAAGCAAATTCACTCTTTATATTTATTTGGAGCATCTGTGTCTCCTCTAGCTATGTTTTTTAAATACAGATTTATATATATTTTAAAGAATCTATGCACAGCCCAAAGAACAATCCCACAGACGTCCCTCACATAACCTTTGTCTTTCTGTTGTCATCTGGTTCGGTCAATTGTCTGTGAAATATTTCCAAGCGTTTGTGCAACTGAGGGGTGTAAAATCAAAATATTCTCCTTGCAGCTTTATGTTCCAGTTCATATTTTGATTTATTTTTGTGGAAGAATCTATAATGGTGCCCAATATATAGAAGCCTCTGGCTTTGGCTGTCTCCAAAGACATCTAATATATGTCCAGCTTCACAGGGCCTGTGTGCTTTTCAGCTAGAAAGAGTAATAATGCAGAAATTCTCCCCTTACTTTACTTTAATTAGAAACAGGGTGTACACTGGCAAAATGACACTAGACTCACTTGAGATTGAAGGAGAGAGAGGCTACATTCACAATTGATGGAGTCTGTCCCTACAGTACTATTAAAGACACAACCTTCAGTGATTCACATTCAATTTCACAGAGTACAAGAACAATCTCAGGCTATTCAAACCCTCCCCTTCACAAGATGTTGCTTAATAAAATATACATTTCTTTATATCATATTTGAATGAAGAATTAGTTTTAGTTGGTGATTAAATGTACACTTTTATGGCAGACTTGCTATGCTTCATAGCAGGAAGCTTAGTGACAGCAATTTGTTTGACTATCTCATATGGGAAATTAACCTGCCTGTCTGGTGAGGACACTATTCCAAGTCACAGTCTTTGAGTTTAACACTAAGCAAAACTGCTTTGTTCTTGTATTAAACATTTCTTTTAATATGTACAGCAATGTTCACCATTGCTACCAGTTTAAATACGAGGCTTTAATCATCTTTGTTTACCTTATTGTGAATGGTTCCACACAACAGCACAAACAAAAGTACATGTTAGCATAGCCTAGCAGTTTTTCACGTGCCATGGACACCACTACTCATATAAATGATGCAGTTTCATTTTTCTTTTTTTAATCATGGGTCATTATAAAGTCATTAAAAAGTTTTAGTCAAGTTCAGCACTAAAATAATATAATTTAAGCTAGAAATTGCTCTATTGAGTGCTATCACTCTTTATCTAGTAATCACAAAAAATAAATGGAGAAGTTTGTGCACTGAGCCACTAATAAAAAGTACTGAAGTACTAATTCTTCTGAGGAGAAAAAACTAGCAGTAGGAAAGTGTGGTCTTTGACAAAAATATGCAAGTATTTGAAAGACTGTTTAGACTGTAATTCTTTTATGATAAAGAAATCTTAAAGATGTCTTTTATTTCTTTAAGCTTACAAATAACATCTCGTTTAAGTGACCGTTTTGTCTCCTTTCCAAAATAAATCTTTAGCTTGCAAAATGTTACATCCACCATAATGTGTAGATGCATATTATAAAATTAGTGACACTCTGTAATGTCTAACATTTTCATAACTCAAACTGTCTACCTTACAGGCAAAGGGAAGTCAACTCCTCTTTATTTGCATTGTAAGCAGTGCCCGTCCATCATCGCATGGCAACCACAGATGTTGCTCCGGGAAAACCAGCCGTTACCAGTCATTCTCATCATCATTCATATATTCCCTTTTCTGGTTACATCAGACTCTGAGAATGATGCCGTCCATCATAGGAGATACTGTTTGACAGGGAACATACTGAACGATCCGTCGGGTTTAAGGCTCGGGCCCAAGTCAGACTCAATTTCAGTCGGGGAGGATGGGTTTCTAGGCACACGCCAAGCGGCTAACAGACAATTACATCGGGCCTATTCCCCTCCCCTGTGGCACCTCACATTAACTGTGTGTAAGAGATCACAATGAAGGTGACGCGTTCACTCTGCAGACAATAAAAGTATCATTTGTCTTTATTCCAGTGAGAAAGAGCCTGAGAGAGACAGCAAAGTTGAAGAGGATTATGGGATGCCATTATTGCCGCTGTGGAATCTCATAATTGGACCCAATTTATCACACAGCGCACAAAATGAAATGAAGTTTGCCTGTTTGCCTCATTTATAGGAAATGTATGTATTGTATTCACCTCCACAGTCTGCCTATCAACTTGAATGGCTTGTAAGGGGCAGAACTGCAAAGTAGTTTAAGTATGGATTTGTGTATTTGCATTTGCAGAAATGTACCTTGAAACCTGTGTTAAAAGTTAAGAGGATGATGTAAGAGAGAAAATGAAGGCAGAGGAAAAAAGACAGATAAGAATTAATGAATGTTGGAAAAGTCTGTATCATGTCAAAAACCATAATGGGAGACAGTTGGATAACTTTAAACGAGAACATATGTCAACTTACCTCTGGTGGTTTAGAATGAGGAACTTTTACAGTGTTTCAAACTTTAAAATTGTAGTAATTTGCAGACCATTAACGAATTATCCAATAATACCATTTTTTTCCCCCATCATTAGCATAGTGGAGAAAAACTTTCAAATGACTTTAAAAAGACTGCAGTGCCTGTCAGTTCTCCAACAAAAATGCATTACACAAAAGATTATTTTCCTGCAAATCATGCAAGGTCAATGTATTTTTTTAAACCACTCCATTTCTTATGTCTTAATGTAATTCTCTTGTAGCGCTACAGAGAAACTCTGCCGTATTTTTGAGCTGATTTGAAAGCGCTACATTACTGTACTGCTATTATTTCATTGTGTAAAATAATAATTAGATCTAATGATCTCAATTACTACAGTTCTTTTCAATAAGCACTGATTGCTAATGTAAGCATCACTGTTACTACTCATCAGGCTTGGTGTTAATGAATGAAACAGACCTCTTGTATTTCAGGAGTAAAGCAAAAGAAGAGTCAAGTATAATGAAAAATGTGTTTAAATGAAAAGCAGGTTTTTCTGAAAGAAAGGTGAGTGTGGTTTACACAAATAAAGGCCGTCACTGTGTTGCTGGGCTGTTGAAACTAGCTGTCAGTGTGTTGCCATGCAGTTGCTAATGTGTACTTAGTGGCTTTTCATGTGTTGCTGTGTGGTTGCCGTGGTGTTATTGATAGTGGTTGCTGACATTCTGGCCTCTAGATATGGATTTTCCCTCCTTTAATGTATGTCTAAAGAGCTTCTTTTGCCCATTTTGTCAATCACCTGGCAAAACTCTTCAGCCTCACAACCTGGTCATCATTCATGTCCGCAGTATAAATAGAGCTGAAAAAGCTGTTGAGGTTGTTTTAAGTTTTCAGAGGACACCCGGTAACACTGTAACATTAATTCTCAACTTTTGATTCGAAACACAAACATAGTGAATTGTTTTGTTTGAAAAGTTTATTAAGCTCCTCTTTGTACCTTATTATCTTCGGTTCATCCTTTTGTATAAGACTGAATTAAATCGGTTGTTTGTGAAATTGATCACGTCTCCAGCGGAGTGCAACAGCCCTTGATATTATGAAAACATTTATAAGGCTTTGCCTTGTACTTCGGCAATAGTCTTTCATTTGAGAATGATGCTTTTGGGAAAAATCATTCATAAGAGAGATAAGTGCTTACAGGACGGCTAAAAATCACAAAGCATGACTTGACAAATGATAAGGACATTGAGACATAACAGTGCTAGCACCCCTGAGCAAAACACAAGACTGGCAAGGGATTCGTATTTGCGTAACAAACCTTGAAAACACATCTATATTTTAAAGCAAACGGTCTAGCTGTACAATTGTATTTGCTAGGGAAAGAATGTTAAAACCATAGGAAGTTGCTCTTTCTAAACCAAATGGCTTGTTTTCTCTTTGCATTCCCAGTTGGACATTATGTAGAATCTGCTAATGCATTCACCTTGTCCAAACATCTCTTGGTGTCTGTGTGGTGATACCCGATGTGATCTCAGCACATCCATGTATATTTCTTCAGGACCGCGGCTGTCAGGAAGAGGATGCGAGTGTCAAGCATAAATTACAAGCCCTGACTGTGTTCTGCATAGGTTTCGTGATGGCCCTCCTGTGGTCATACCGGGTTTCCCCACCATGTGATGCTTCCTCCTGGCTTCATTCCTCCTCAGCAGGGCTCATGAGCTGTGATAGATGTGATGTCACCACCCACCATGCTGTTTGAGAGCTATATTACACCCGGGCAGCTCAGGGATTTCCTCCATAGAGCTCCAATCAGAGTAAAGCGCTCACCCCTCCCACTCCTGAACCACGTCAAACTTGACAAAGATCAAAGTGCTTCTTCTGTAATTTATAGCCTCGATTAGTGTTTTATGACATGAAAACAATTGAGCAATAACCGCTATGTTGTACATGGCTGCATGAAATACCTGATTCATATTGATCAATCACTGTATTCTGGGGTCAGAACATTTTAAACTGACCTTCAAATTATATTCTATAGGCTGTATATTTAAAAGCACTTTATCTTTAAGACTTATATATGTAAATGACTGCTATCATGATTGGCTAACCTCTTAGATTGTGACATGTGGTTCTCATGGTTGTTCTGATATGCAAACATACCAAGTTTGCATTTAAACAAAGATACCTGAGGGTGTAAGAGGCAAACTCAAACTTTCACCAAGCAATCAAACCAAGTGTGAAAATAATAGAGCATTGTGTGATTATTAGACTGTGTCTGCATTTTTATTTCAAAACAGCAAAAAAATGGGGAATGTCACAAACACAGTTTTCTTCATTATTCAGAATGGTTTTCTTTGTCCATTGTACCAGTCAGGAGTAGCAGTTCTCAATCTGCCAGTTTCACGCAGGGGCGCTGGATTAATTGGCAGTAGTATATGCTCATAAAGACGTATCTCTGCATTCCACAGGAATATCAAGCCAGTGTGTGTGAGATGAACAAACATGTCGGAATGCCTTCGGAATGTTGTCAAACTGTCAGTGTGAGTTCCCATAAGGCTTTCTGTAACATCGAATCAATCACGATGACAATACTGTCTGCTGCTCAAATGGATATCGCTGGATCAAGACTCTTTTCAAAGGCCAAACAACAATTCATTGAGCAATACAGTATGAAGTTAGACATGACATTTAAATTAAATCTGCTTAGGCTTCCTAATGTTGCTTTGAAGATTTCTTGTTAGTATACCTTTAATTACTCTTTTGCTTAATTTATACATACAGTAAATGACATTGAAAATTTGTCATTTAGCAGATGTTTTACTTGCAGTACCAAATGCAACATTTTGGTTTAAAGCCCAGATCTATAACTAAAACTGCACCATCAGAATACTATTACATTTTTGTTACTGCAGAGGCACATTTTTCATCTTGTCATGAAGCAAATATTCACTGTGCTTCATTACATAAGACAGGTTGCATATGCATTAATAAGTATCAGCATCATCTATAGTGTTATCCGACTACCAGAATCGATTATATCCAAAACTCTTGATCAAACTCTTGACAAAATTAGTCATCAGGTACAATGGTCATTATTTACCACCTATGGGACATCGTTAACTATATTGTTAACTAAACATCCATTCAAATGTTGGATGTGTGACAAAGTTACTAGGTTTTCTGGAAACAGTTATGACTAGCTAGTTAGTTTCTCTTATGGTGCATACAGTGGTTTAGCAGTGAGTTACGTTGTTGTACAGGAAACACATCTCTGTCTGACTGCTACAATCTTCCAGTCCTTCAGTTCCTTCTTCTTTTGGTCCCTCTTTGTCCAAACTTTTCTCCATTCTTGCAAATTTTAATTATATTTTAAACATTAAATGCCTTTATTGGATTGTACAGTATGCAGATAAGACAGGAAACTACATGGCAGAGAATACAGGGCAGGGAACAAAATACCTTAACGACAAAAGACCTTAAACCAGAGATAAGAAAGGCCCCAAGAAATAAAAAAAAAAAATTATATAGCAATTTCCCTCTAGCAGCCACCTACAGTAGCAATGCCTAAACTACCACTCACAACAATGTTGCAAACATGTAGCATAAAGCAACTCAATAAAACCCATTCACCAACACCTTGGCAACCACCCACAACACACTATAGCATCGTAGCAGCATATTTTGCAAGCACCAGTCACATTTGTCCTCACAAAATGTAAAAGTCTGGTATCTGTTGAAGCATTGGTTGTTCTAGCTGTCTAGGCCGTTGCTGTTAACATGATTTACTGTGTGCACTTTACTGTAAAGAACGCGTTGGTCAGGAAGCATCTGTTAAAAACATAAATGCTAATGTGAATTAAGGGCACATAGATGACAGACATTAACAGCAATAACAATAGACAATATTAAAAAGAGAAATAAATAATGCAGGCTGAGGATGAAGGCCCCACCCTCTTGGAAATACATTAGTGTCACATTAGGCTGCTGGGAGTTTGAATGGCCAGCCGGACTATCTGTGTGGTCCTAAAATATATTCACACAGACCTACCACATATATATCCACTCAATCCATCAGACTAGATCATCCTAGAACCTAGAGATTCTACTGAGCTTAACAAAGATAGTTTTATTAAGCTTTTGTTAAAGATACTTTGTTTTTTTCTGAGGACACTGAGAACGGCATTCCAGTTTGCTACTTACCATTGACTACCTTGACTTTAAGCTTGTACTATCATATTGGAAAACATAACAAAGCTTAACCCCCACACAGACACAAATAACACATCAGCATATGTATATATTCTAAAATAATCATCCACACAAGAACAGCAAAGTATGCCCACACACCTGTTATTACACAAGAAAAATAAAACCTGCTTTTATTTGTAAGTACAGGTTGCAGTTGTCATGAATATACATGTTGTTTTGATATGGGCCAAATGTCTGACATTAAGATTGGATTGAGATTTATATTTAATTCACAACCTGCACATTATCTGACCACATTCTCAAGCAATCACTGTGAAATCATAAAAGTTATATTTGTACCATTTTTACTGTGCTGTAATACAAATAGAAGACACACCAGTGTTAAAAGTTCAGTGCTCTGAAACCTTCCAAATAAACACATCTGACTTCGAAGAGGAAGAAAGCGTAGAGATAAAAGACTACATTGACATATTGAAATTGAAACCAAAACACGGAGAGAAAAGCGCTGTTGAAATACAGAGACCCCAAAAGAGCTCTTGAACTTCAAGTGTTACTGGGCGCCAAAGAGCTCGGAACCTTGTCATTAGAGCTAATAAGCTGTGTCTGATACTAGCGCGTAAAGCTAAATGAGAGTCGTTTGACAAGACTATGCTTGTTTCACAGTCTGCACTGACTATACAGGGTTTTATTTTGCATGCAATACTTGAAATGTTGATATTGAAGATATTTACTACTGGATGTGTTATTTATGTTTGACATGTTAAGGATTCAGAGAAGGTAATACCTTCATCATTTTTCTCTGCTGTTAACAGTCAGTGTGAGGATATAATATCACTGTTGACTTTCTGCTCGGCTCTCATTTACATTTCCCCATATGGCAGTTATGTATTCTTTAGTGCTGTGCTCATCAAAACCAATTGCTCTGTTTTTCAGATCCCACGTAGCTTTGCTCCATTGCAGTTTTGTGCATTTATTTATATTTGACTATATTTAAACAGGTGGAGAACGCTTATCTTCTGGTAAAAAGAATACTTGCTGATTGTATTAATTTTTGCCCATCAGAAATGAAAGAATTCAGACTCTGACTCTGAAACACATCCTCAGATGCCTTGCTCATTTCTTGCCAAGCTATATTGATTTATAATATTTAATTATTCTATAAAATGTAAATCAAATAGCATACAAAAGCGATGGGTGATTCAGTGAGGTACATTAATTAAACAGTCACTCCAAGAGGTTATGAAGTCAGTGGTTCTGTGCAACACATTGTCTACTTAACAGCAATTAGTGTCTGAATGCTGTGGTCCTTCAACCTAAACCTGGAAACTGTTCTGTGGTTTCTCTAAAGATTTCAGGGTGGCCTCGTCTTCCTCTTTAGGCCCCCGAAGACCCTCAGTATGTGAGGCCTCTCATGGGAACTGCGGTTAGCTCATTTTAGCGTGACACACTAGCATGGCATTCTAGCGTAATATCAAATTAATATTAGGGTGAAACACTATGAAAATAAGGATTAGGTTCAGTTCTTTCTGTCTGTTTGTAATATAAATATATAGTCATATATTATATCTATAACCTCATTTTATTATTCATATATTCATGGAAAATTAAAGGTCATGCATTTCTTATGGTACTCTTGTGCTGTATAACTTTAATCTGAAATATTTTATGTTGCCTTGGGCAGTGTTTGAAATATGAAAGTCCAGTAATATTGCTCTTCTGCATTGTAACTCAAATGGAGCATTTTAAAATGCATCAGACATTTATTTTCTGCTGTGCTTACTACAATTTGTATATTCTTCTCTTTGCTAAATAGGGGTGAATCTCATAAAACCCTGATAAAAGATTTATTTTAACTTAATCCTATTTACCCCTAAAATCAGATGTAGAAAGTATTTTCTGCTTAATGACAAGAGACACAAAATTCTGACATTATTTTCGTGACAATTAATCAGCTGTAAAAAAAGTGATATTGTAATAACTTTATGTTGTATTTGGAGAAGATAATTGTCTTGAATTACTTGGAGCTCTTTAAAGTCTGTTTGGAGAGTTACAGAAAAAAATTCACTTACATGAAAACGGTAGGCTGAAAGCAGTAGTTAAAATATAATTTAAATACTACATTTATTTACTTTAATATAGTCTATTACATCCCCACCAATTCAGAGAAGAAAGAAACATTTTAAAGGTTCTGAGAAGACACAACCCAGACTGTAGTTTTACAGTTGTCTTTTAAGTGGGTGGTCTGAATTTCCCTGCTGGAGGGAACTGCAGCCACTGTCGAGACAGGCACGGTCCCTTCACGCTCAACAAATTATGCTTAATTTCGCTCCTGAGCCCAATTTACTCTGGTTTTGATGTACTGCTCTATGTACACCGCATTAAATGCTGCAGTGTGCAGTAATGCAATCGAACTTCCTTTTAAACGTCAAAGAGATCCGTGACTTTATTGCAACTCTCTAAAGTGCTTCATCTCGGAGCTTTTGATGGAGTGATGCAGATTTGTGGAGAGTATTTTAATTTGACCTCCCTTTCAGATTCAGATCAATGAGTTTCATTTGGAATCCTGTAGAGCCCGAGGGGTGTCAAGAGATGTTTCATTAGTAGATACCAGATAGTGTGTAGACCAGTGAGCAGAGACTGCTGATCCCTGTGCGTGCTGAAACTGAACAGTTGAAATGCATGCAAGCCATTTAATTAAAATAATTAAAAGAAGTTTAATTTAAACCTATAACAGATACATGTAAATGATGTTAGGCTGCTATACAAAAAGTTTTAAACAGGAGTCATTGTATTAGCCTGTGTAAATTAAACCTTCCTATCTGATTTATTATATAAATGCTACTGTTTATGTTTTATTCATGTCTACAGTTTATGCTCGGCTGTCAAGGGTTAAATGCTTAAGGGGGTACTTTAAACTGTTGCTTATGCACTACAAAGGCAATTAGTGTGATTAATTTATTAAATCATTAAATCACAGTAGTTTTGTTTCCAGAGTAACATCAGGCAGAAATAATTCCTTTATGTAACAGCTAAACATTTTCATCTGAAGTGACTTATAGTGCATTGAGCCCTTGCATTCCCTGGGAATCGAACCCATGACTGTGGTGTTGCTAGCTCCATGCTCTACCGATTATACTTCACAGGAATACTTTTTTATAATGTAGAACTTAATAGATATTTGGGTTCTAATAGATAAGACCCATTAAATCCAAAAATTAGCCATGAATAGGCCTGATTCACCTTTTAAAAATTAAAGCGCTGTCATAAGACTTTAGCTTGGTCTCCCTCTGAAGTACTCTGATGACTTAAATGTTCATATAATCCATAATACCACTACAGAGGAAAAGCAGAAAAGCTAATGCGACTGCCCGGAGGCAGATTTTCACTTCAGCCTGACAACAGTGACTGACGGAAATATAAGAAACAGAGAGATGAGAGCCCAAGAAATCAGAATTCTATAAACCTCTTCCAAACTTCCTTTGCTCAATAGATAAACACACTGTGCCCCAAAACCCATTTGAATGCAGTCTCTTTCTTACAGAACGCAAAAGATGGGCTATAAACTAGCCCTGAGTTATGAGCTGGCAGAACTGAATGGGAATCTGTGGGGGGCCAGAGCAGTGAAGATTCACAATCACATTCAATCCGGGTTTATATAAAAATACTTTGCACAATGAATTATGAGTCTATAATTAGACAAATTGTTAGAGGTTTGTCATTTAATTTTACATATCATTTTCTGTTGTAAAGAGCCCTTTAAAGTGCACTTCTTATTCAAACTATTGTTTCAAAAATGTCCGGTTTACACTTAGTATTAAAATCCATTGTAGCTGAGTTAACCACATGTGGTCAGTTAAGATTGTTCATAATTACATAATTCACATATGATCAGCATTTAATTCAAAGTATGCTTTGTGAAGTATGCAAGTATGCTTTGATGTGTTAGTGTGAGTCCGGCATTGATCAGGCTATCAGAGGTGTTTCCTGTCTGTGGCCCCAGATGCTGGGATGGACCCTGCAGAGGACAAACAAGTTTAGAAAATGGATGTATATGGGTACTGTATGTATATGGGACTTTCCCCATGTTTTGATTGGATGGCCTATCTAGCCAGCAAAGTTTAAAGGCAGTGTTTTGTTTGTCAGAATTATTGCGTGATTCTGAGTGTGGTTTCTGTGATTGGACTGCACAGTGTTTACACCAATATTTAGTGCTGACTGCTTTTGATTGGATTGCTCAAGGCGAATGTTAATTCCAGGTGTAGACAAGACCTCTGTGTACAGACCACATCACTATTTACACATCATTCTTTATAATTATAAGGACAGAGGGGTTATATCTAGTTAATCATTTTCAGTTCTTTACTTGAAAATGTCCGATTCTTAGAACAAGACTAATGAAGTAATCAGACTACAGATATTGATTTACTACCATATGAATACATTATTGATAGCCCAGTGTTTTTTGGAAGTGCGACACTAAGACCGGAATCTGGTAAATGGATCTGTGAAAAGCTCATTCATCTTTCATGCAGGTCTATTTCTTTAATAATGTCTTGGAACCTGTTAGTTTTTTTAACTCAATTAAGTATTACACCAAGAGAGAAATTTCACGGGCCCGCACCCTTCCACTGTGTGAAGCATTTCTTTCTTTCAGAAATACACGTGCAAATCTATTCCTCATTATGCTGTCATACTTCACTAATATTTGTATCCAGTCTTTTTTTAGGATAACCCTCAGTTCAATATCTCGGTCAAGTCCCACACTGGAATAATCAGAATGAAACTTGAGTGCTGTCAAAGTCAGATTTCACTCTCTTCATCAGAAGCATGCTAAGAATTAGACTCGTGACCTCAAAAGTGCACCGCTTGAACAACAACAAGTGTGTCAGGCACCCATCACATCTGTTCTGCTGATTGAACACGCTAATGCCTGCAGGTGTGAACAGTGCAAATGTTGAATAAATCATGCAAAATACTTTGAATGTGTTAAAAGAAAGAAAAGACAAAAGAAACATTCACACAAAATGACTGAAGTTGTGCAGTCTGTGTTTGTGTGGAACACACCTAAAAAATGTGTGAAAATATAGTAAATGTGTCATTTAAGATTTGAATCTTGCATGTAATATTAGAATGTTAGACAGTGGAAACAGATTTCATTTGAATTCTTTGTCTCCATTGCCAGCTGTGTTACAGTTCTGTCCAATTAGGCTAATGGTCCTGTTTGTAATGCTGTAACTCCCGGGAATGTTTGTTTTTGGTTGAAATGGTCTGTGGATGTTGATGTTGCCACATAGTGTAAGATTTTCATGTTATGTTCTTTTTCCACAGAACTCACTAATATTTACATGATCTTTCACTTTGTGTTGAGAAAATAATACCAGCGTAGTGCAGCTGACACACACACACACATTTACTTCTCTATCTAAACGGGGACATTCTATAGACTTCTATTGTTTTTATACACAGGTAGTTATAAATAATATAACATAATTATTTACTATATTTTCTAGCATATTTACAAATTAGAATGTCTCCAACCAGGGGCGCCGCTCGCAATTTTGGGCCCTATGACAAAATATGAGGTTGGGTCCCCCTAGTAGTGTTATTACTAATAAAGCAGATCTCTGGGGGCCCCTGAAGGGCGTGGGCCCTTAGAATTGTCCTTACTCCCCCCCATCCCCCCCCCCCCTTAGCGGCGCCTCTGTCTCCAACACACACACACAGATAGGAAAGTAAAAAACTGTGGGGACTTTTAAACAGGGCAGATGGTAATGGAAACTGTCCCAGCATAAAGACAGAAATGATTTCAGTTTTACTGGGAATTCATGAATTGGTTGGATGTTAAAGGAAGGGTGCTCCCAAAAATTTAAGTGAAAATTCTCATCATGTCATCCTTCATTCATGTCATCATTGATGCCATGGTGCACAAGACATGCAACAAGATTTGATGTATCAACGTGCTGCGTTGACTGTGAGGTCAAGAGATTTTATTAGTATACTAGCAGTAACTTTATTAGTAAGTGTAAAATAATGAGCTCTATTGATGCTGTTTGTGCTGTTTGGGACCCGTTCTCTTGCACTTTATTGAAATGTATAAATATCTTTATATTTTGTGTTTGAAAGAAAGTGATGCATTTGGTATGGTGTTAAATTAGTTAATTATTGTTTTGAAAATAATTTTTGGGTGTACTGTTCCCTTAAGGATACTGTAGGTGGCTTCATACATCAGGGCCAAATATCATAAAACTCTCAAACCAAATGAAGCAGCAAATGCAGCTTTTCCACAAATGCTAAAACATTAAAGAAATAATAACAGCATAAAAGTTATCAAACCACAATGTGCAACAAATAAATCACTCCTATTGTAGCCACATATTAGCAGAAAGTGTCTGTAACAATTTGCTGTTAACAATTTCACATGTTTACTGTAGCCATATGACTATTTGGTGAAAAGCCAATGCGTTTAATGAAATAGGGATTAACATTATTAAACATTGACAAAATAAATCTGTTTTAACAAGTATAAGGAGGTATGTAATACCTGTAGCATAGCAATACTGGCTAGTTTATGCATACAGCTGTACACCAGCATATGTGTAAAACCTATGTTTACTTTGGCTTTAAAGAGACAAACACTCCCGCACAGGCATCTTTATATATTTTTGTTCATTAAAATCCTCTTTATATCGTGCATTGATCTTTGATCAAACAGATATAGATTTATTCTAAATCCTGACACAAGTTAATGTTCCTCCCCCTCAGCCTGCAGGTCTGCAGATGTAGATGGAGAGAAATCTAGCAGAACGAAACATAAAGTGTCTTGATTACTAGCCTACAGTGATCAAGTTGTCAAGTGGGCTTTTGCTGTGACATCAATGCGATTGGTTATTTAAAAAAGACAATCCAATTTTCTGTTTCAGAATGAAACATCAACAGGAAAAAGTTTGTGTGGGTTTTAAAAGTTCTAAAAATTATCGTAATTATTTAAGGAAACAGAGAAGGAGATGGTCTTAATCTGTAGCCTGGTGAGCTGCCTGTGTCCTTCAGATACAGTTTATATGCTAAGCTGGTTCAGGTCTGTCTGTTTGTGCTGCAATGCTGTGGATGTTGCTACTGTATAACAGATTAATGAGGCAAACAATCAGTGTTTGAAATGATTTATGGATGTTTCTGACAAAGTGTGATCCTCAGAATTTATATCCGAGTATTTAAAAGAGTTTACCAATGTGGTTACAGTTCTTATGTTGTTTATTGCATGCAACATCATACATTAACATTAACTGTATGTAACATTAGCATAACAAATTGCATCTTAGAAAGTAACAATGTTTCTGTCTACCTATCAGAACAGCCTTCCTATCCTGAGTATCTTTATTATGATGTAATGTCATTCAACATGTTTTTCAGATAGAATGATAAATCACAATACAACGTTTGTAGGTACAAAACAGGTACAAAAATGACTGATTCTTGTAAAACACACTGGATTTACAGCACACATTTAAAAAAAACTTTACAAGAGATGTAAATACAGCTCGTTGCAGATAATGGAAGTGGATCTTTTTAAGAGAGAAAGCCGCCCGCTCACATGAACCTGATGGGGATGCAAAAAGGAAAGTATGAACCCAGACTAATTCACTTCTGTGTATTGTGCTGTTATATTATGCATGGGGGAAGAACGCAGTGGGGGAAGTGTGCTTGCTCAGAATTGAAATTAGCGTCAACAGTGTACAGGGAGTCATATTTACTTGATTCAAATGTCTGGAGCTGCACACGCCTAATTACTTTCCCTCAGACCAACCGCTGCTTTGTTGTTGTTCAACACAGACTTCCAGCAATGAGTTTACACTCATTCATCATAGTGTAAATCATACATCAGTGAAGGATAGTGAAACACTCTTCATTCATTCATGGCTTGCATTCCAACTTGTTTTATTGGAGTACGAATTAAAGCAACAACAAAAAAACATATCCTTATGTTGACAAACGTGTACAGTACTTGTACACTATTACAGTAATTAAACAGTACATTTCTTTCTACAAAATATATTTTTTGGAATGATGACTGGAGCTGTCAAACTATCACCAAAAACAATTAACACTTCAGGTGCTTTGTGTGAGGAACGCGCCTCAATTTAATCTTTATGTTATAACTCTTGTAAAGTCTGATGATAGTTTTGTGTGAGGAACGCACCTCAATTTAATCTTTATATTATAACTCTTGTGAAGTCTGATGATAGTTTTGTGTGAGGAACGAACCTCAATTTAATCTTTATATTATAACTCTTGTGAAGTCTGATGATAGTTTTGTGTAAGGAGCGCACTCAATTTAATCTTTATATTATAACTCTTGTGAAGTCTGATGATAGTTTTGTGTAAGGAGCGCACTCAATTTAATCTTTATTTTATAACTCTTGTGAAGTCTGATGATAGTTTTGTGTGAGGAACGAACCTCAATTTAATCTTTATATTATAACTCTTGTGAAGTCTGATGATAGTTTTGTGTGAGGAACGAACCTCAATTTAATCTTTATTTTATAACTCTTGTGAAGTCTGATGATAGTTTTGTGTGAGGAACGAACCTCAATTTAATCTTTATTTTATAACTCTTTATATTATAACTGTTTAATAATTAAAAAATGTGAAAACCAATGGCACTTTAATGTAGAATGACATTGACATGCCATTTTTGTTAACTACATTTCAAATAGTAATAGTCATAATAGTAATCGGGTTCCTCACACTAAATTATTTATGGCCTCAGAAATCTCTAAAAACAGTGCACAAGCCATGTACTGTTAATAGATGTTAAGATGTTTGAGTCATTTTGGAGTTTGACAACCCTAGAAAACATTTATCTTTAACATGAAAAACAATGACAACTGTGAAAGAAAGTGTTTGATCTGCAAGAACACAAAAGCCACATTGTGTTATTACAATTATGCAACAGGTAAAAGTGATTTACTTGAAACCCATCTACATCTAATGAAACCACCTCTGTTATAGACTCTGACCATAAATTAACATTACAGCTGTTCTCAGAACTCACATTTTCCTTTAAACTAGCGGCTGAATTCATGCAGTTCTCTTTCAAGAGCAAATTACCTCTCTAGCCCAGCTTCACTAAAAATCCTCTCTGCTAAACCACTCAAATATTCCCTCAATATCCAGTTCAGCACCCGCAGTGTGTGTGATTGATCCCCGAGCTGATCGCATCTCTGTACGTGGCAGATCTAGAATGTTCTGCAGCCTACAAGAGCATCTGCTCTTTGCCACAGAGGTAATTGTACATTGCCTGAGGGAGAGGCTGAATCTAGTCAGACAAGTAAATGTGTTTGAGCCAGCACCCACATCTTCTGAGAACATCGCAGTACTGTCAGATCACTCACTCTTTGTTCCTCTTTGTTCAAGGCTGGCATTTTTTGGAAAAGAGATTTTCATTTAATTTAATTGTGTATTTGAGGAGCAATAGCATTAGCATGAGTAAACATACTGTGTTATGTTTTCATAGCCTTCCTTATGGACTACTGAATGTCAATCAAACAGAGACAAACTAAAGTAATTAACCTACAATCAAGAACCTTTTTTTAAAATGTTGTTCACAGTAGTTTGTAGTTAGTAATTAAAAATTGGGCAGCTATGTTTGAGGGGTATTTTTAAAAAGACTTTAACTGTCAGATAATATAATTAATGCAATAAATCAGCATTTGACAAAATTTGGATCTCAATTATTGCATAAACAAACTTGAACTTGAACATAAACAAAACGTTGCAGTAAATACAACAAACAGAACAAATTTAAATGTATGTAAATTTCTGTTTTATGCCTGTGCAAAACTAGAGTTGATAGATTTGGCCTGATGACTTTCATTGTATTTGTTAAATTATTTTAGGTTTTTCTGGACAAACACATTTTAGGTTGTTGCTAAGCAGTTGCTAACATGCTAACATGTTCTTTCCAAGGCACTGCATAAAATTACCTTGCTCCATCACAGACTGTTTGCTAGTACTTCTTGTTTCTGATAAAGCTAATTTATTAACAAAATAGCTGAGCTACTGTCTCGCTACTGAAAGAAATTGTTACATAGCAAAATAAACTACAGTACTACATTTTAAGACAGTCCTCAAATCACGATGATACACTTATTCATGTGTATTGTCATTTTATATTCCAATCCCTTTAAAAAACAGCCACTAAATTAGCAAAATCATTTTCTGTCACATTTATGAATGGCTTGTTTACAGTATGAAATTAGGATTGGTGTAATGAGCAGACCCTCTTGAGTCATTCTGTAAATAAGGCCACAGCTGGGGGCAGATTTCAAAAGCAGAATTATTGCACCTTGATTATTTGGTTGTGTATTACTCTGCTGGCTTCAGCTGTGTTATCTGTTAAATTACAGACCTGACTCATCTGATTCACTTTCATACAAATTGGTCACTGAGGATGTGCAGTTTATGTTTATTGAGCAGCTGCACTGGTAATGAGGGGGGTTTTAAGCACCACAAAAGACATAAATTCATATTGCAAAAATAAATGGTGCTGTTTTGCCTACCATGAACTAGTCTGTGTTATACTGTAAAGATACATCAATGGTATATTTTTTACATTTAGCAGATGCACTTTTTTCAAAGAAGCCTAAAGTGCACTAAAGATGTATTAGGTGTTTGCCCTGTGAACTAAATGTATGACCTTGGTTGCTGGCGCAGTGCTCTGGTTAAGCTACAGAACTCAGCAGGAGCTAAGCAACATCTGGCCATTAGGTCTTCTCAGTGTCATAATTGAGTGTTTATAGGTTTTATATACTTTCTTAATAGTTTTAAAACAACATTTTGGCAGTTTTTTTTACAGCTGACTGTATAGCTCTCTTGCCACAGATCTGCTCACATTTATTTGTGAAGACGCTGCATTAAAGTATCTTACAGCACAGTTGGATTGTTAGGCTGATGGTGAGACTGATAGATTACTTCAGCTCATAGCTGTGTAGAGCATTTCTGAGGTGTTCATCATAGGAAGACTGGACCTCCTCGAGAGGAAGAGGTACAGGTCCATGTTTTAAACTGTTAGCCAGGTCAGGTCTCATTCTATTACATGAAGTCCTGGGTCTGTTTTACAAAAAACAGGTTGTGATCAGACAGCACCAATGATAAGAGTGTGTTTTGTAACATACAAAACAATATGGTAAATCAAGAATGATCAAGAATGAGCTAGGAAATGTGTGTCAAGGTGCTTCTGCAGTGACGCGATGACTTTATCAGCTGACTTTGCAAATTGCACAGCAAGTGGACTGTTGAAGCAGAATGTTGAAGCGGATTAAATATGCTTCTTCAATCAGCAAGAAAAGAATAACATGGATATTTCTGGCTCAGGAGGATGGACTCATGGTCAGGTACAGTGGAGACAGCTACTAGAGTTACATTAGGTAAGACACAAACTGAGGCACAGGCAGCTGAGAGGGTTTATCTTAATAAACGGCATTAACAGAATATTCAACAACTATTTGCAGACTTGTTTGAATTTGTCACATGATAATCTTTAGTCCGCGTGCTCTTACATAGTATAATGCTTTCTGTTTCTAAAATGATGCCTCATTTCTGTTCCAATTATTCATAAACTGCATTGGCAAACAAACAATCAAAACAATTGCAAAAATAATGATTATTTTCAGACATGTTTTACAAACACTATTGGACGTTTTATGTTTGTGACATTGGACAGATATAAAGACAGTCTGACCCTAACTGTGTCAATGTTTCAATATTAAAGTATTTTATGAGGTAAATAACATGTAGTGTTAATCTGCATATTAAGCTGAAATAAGAATAATTATTAAGACATTAAAGAGAAAATTACACACATCACTTCACTTACATCTATAATGATATGGGGAACCATATTATGGGTTTCTTGTCTCTGATAAATGCTCCTCATGGTCATTTGGCAGGTGTTAAACAGTGAACACAGTGCACCTAAAATTGCAGACACAGTTTCCTCATGAGCAGCCATTATTTTAGCATGATAGTGCTTCTGTATATACTGTTAAATACATTTAGGGGCGGTCTCATAAACACCAAAGTCAAGTCAATGTTTTTCATGACCCACTCAACCAAATTCAGATATACTGTTATTTCAATTTGAATGGCCTCCTTTCTTGTGCACTATATGTATCGCTTAAACCATGGTGCTGTTGAATGCTTGGTTCTGATTGGCTGACAGACGTTTTAAGGTGTTTTTCCATAATGCACAGCTGTGGTGTTTTCTTTGTTTTTCTCTGTCCCCAGGTGCTGATGATTGATACCATTTTGATTCATTTTAGCAGAGGAAATTGCTTTTGCTTTCCAATTGTTGCTGTTTATTGCTGGACGATAAAAAATTAAACTAAATAAATCCTGAGCTCTTCAGAAAAACACAGAGGTAGGGTTTTGCGATATTGACAAAACATGATCTCAATATTTTCTGGGATTTTTTCAATAATGATAATCAGAGGATATTTCACATCCTTCCTTCAAAATGTGTTTGTAAGTGTCTTATATTGTACTTGCTCCCTCTTACAATTTGCTAAAAAAATGTACTATTGATATAATACATGGAAACAATAGATTGAAGAACTGTACAGCATACGAACAAAGAGCAAAAAGGTAACGTTGTATTATGATTCAACAAATACAAACGTATGTCAAACTCAGCACAAGGAGTAAAGCACGGCTCCCAGCTTATTGCTTTAATATAGCAAATTATTGTATATTGTTTTTTTTCCATCTCAACTGACTTTGTCAAAAAATCTGTAAATAACTGCTTGAATAATATCTCTTATTCACACACTTCAGTCTAACATGCTGTATCACACTGGGACTGTGTACATCTGACTACAGCACACAGTGAACCTGTGGACACTGAATGTTGTTTTTCAAATGCAATGACATACTTGACAATATAATTCCACATATTATCAAAAGAACAATATAGATATTTTTACTGTTTAAAAACACCACAGCTGTTCCGAAAACCCAAAGCTGTTTATTAAAATGTACGTTTATAAAACATGGCACTTGCATATTTGATCATCTTCTTCAGTACAGTAAGTTATTCAATGGTCTGTTTAAAATACTGATCGCATTTACGGTAATTACCATTTGTATTCATTGGCTCAGAAGCTTAGATGGGCTCCATTAGTTTTCTAAATGGGATATGGAAATCAGCAATGTCATTTATGATTAAAAACAGCTGGACTATATCACCCATACCATCAGTATTATCCTCATTCAAAGACATAACAATGCTTTTGGACAATGTACACTCACCTTGGGATTACATTACAGCCCTGTGTCAGCCTGAGTCATGCGCTGCATTAAACGATTATTTAGAACTAAACTATTATTTATTATTCATTTATGACATGAGGGTCATGAGAATGTTATGAATATCACTGCATTGAGACCTTGTGCAGGAGAATGTTGAAACAGGGTGAGGGGGCAACCGTCTGAATAGGCAGTTGGTAATGACTGGTTGGTGAGTTCAGGTGAGAGGGTGTATTGAGTGTTTTAGAGAGAACAGGGTCATTTACTCTTGGGTCATGTACTTTATTAAAGAGACCTGATAAAACTGGAAACTCTTCTATGGTTTATAGAGGATTCCATAAACAAAAATTAGCATGTCAGTTAGCTTATCAGCATTAATAGTGAACAAATTTACAGTAAATATAGTTAGCCTAACATTGATAGCCTTGTATTTATTATTATTTAAATTATATAAACTAGATTGATTTAGATCGTTTATTTACATTTTCTGAAGCAATTTTAAGCAGTGCTTCCCTGTGTAAAACTTGCCAACATGATGTTTAAGTTGCCCTGCCAACATTCCCAGTATTTGTTTATCTATTAAGTGTCCTGGGTGGTTTATAGGGCATTGCTAGGATGGTTCTGTGTGGCTTACATGTAGCTGTAGGCCACTACTAGCAAACTTGAGCTATTCCAACACTAAATAATTAACAAGGTCCTAATCAAAGTCAGCAGTACAATACAGCACATTTTTGTATAAAATCTGTTAAAGGAAACATAAATAACCAAAGGCCTGTGACAGGGTTTCTCACTCAGTCCTCAAATCAAAACATTGCCCCTAGCTATTAACAGCTGTTTATTCAGACTCAGGCACCCTCATCTGATTTCCTGACAGGACTTCAGCGAGAACTGCGGTCGTGAAAAAAAACAGTCATGTCAAAACAGTAATAAAACAGTAATGTCAACCAATCATTAGATAAAATACTTCATACAAAAGCATTTCCGTTCTTAATCTTTTTTGAATATGTGATTTGGTGAGTTAGTTCATTTGTTACATTTTGTAAGAAAATGTTGCAATCAGTCACAATCAAGTAATCGCATTTGCCATTTTATAGACCTTTATTTACATAACACAGATAATTCACAGAACCTGCTTCTTAAATAACAGCTTATAATAGAAGTAAACAATGGACTGCAATATTGTTTAGCATCCATTCAGAGTTTGTCTTTTCTATAGCGGTTCAAATCTAACCTGATTTTCTTAGACTCTTAGAAGTTCTAGAAGGAACCAGTGTTTAGTTTTAGACAGAATGTGGCTTCCTCTATTCCCAGAGTCATGTGACCAGAGAAAGGACAGTCTGCTCACAGACAGCTGTGTGCCTACACCTCAAGCGCATGTGCTAAACCTCTCCACGAGGGCAGAGGGCAACAGGGTCATGTTAATGATGTCAAAGGCCAGGACTCATAAAACCCACCCAGGCCCTCAAACACAGTAAGAGGAAATGGAAGATGGGCAGTTAAAGCAGCTTTGCTACTTTTTCATCTCAGCCCACGATTCCTGTCGTTGAGAAGGTTTGGATTTGTAAATGTTTAAAACACACTAGGATATGCCATGATTAGCTGGCCTGGGGTGTTGACCCCTCTTCAGGAGGAAAACAAGCACCTGCAGGTTTCCAGGCCTTGATCTTTTTCAGGCCTTTGAGTCTTTTTAATGGGGTTATGAGTGACATGGAACAAAATAGAACATGTTTGGAATGAAGTAAAAATAAATGAACTAAATGAAATGAACTAAATGAACGAGTCGTCTTGTTAATGCAGTTCATTCACTAATTAGATGTGTGTCCCTGTTCTGGAACAAAGATTTGCCGACCAAACAAATAGTTATACCTTAAGCATTTATAAACAGGGGAGCATAATTACACTTACTAATCCACCCCCTTATTCTAAAATGTGTAAAATAATTGATGACCTTATGAAATTGACACCAAGACATGATTAAAACTCACAGTTAATGTATTTAGGCTGCGTGTATTTATCTTGCTAGAATTTATATACACTTCAATATAGTTAAATGTTTTCTAAGAGACAAAGATACAGTCAGCTTTGTTGTTATTTGTGGAAAATATGTTTATTTTATTTTTTTGTGTTATTAGCCTTTTGATGGTTCTGCAGGAAAGTGGAATTTTAACAAGATTATAATTTATTTTTAATAATTTAAAAGATGAGATTTGTTTTGGTTATGAACTGTGATGGTTATGAATTATTCTATTCTAGTAAATAAGTCAATGACTCACTTTAAATAAATCGAATAAGCTTACCGATGAGCAGATTCAAAAGATTTGGGTCACTGGAAGGAATCAGAATCCATATCTCTACTTTAAAAGAAATTATAGAGAAGACACAGTACATTTGCCAAAGTATTGATATAAATTATTCTTAGATTTCTTGAAGTATCAGGCCTTTCATTGGGCCAAACTTTGCCTCATGTGAGGCTGCAAAATAAAACCATGAAATAAAACCATGTTATCCAAATGTATTCCTGCAAGCTGTACTGGAAACTTGTACTGGAAATTTGGGGAATACAACACAGTTCATATAGTTTTGCCTCAGTTATCCCATGTGGACAGGAAATTGCAGTAGAAAGTAGTTGTTGTATTTATACACATTATGTGTGTATAAATATTGTAACATTTGACCTATTAATTGTCAGAAAGCATATGGCATATGAGGGTGTTCTCTGTTGCAGCTTGTCCAGACATCATTTAAAAGTTTTCATGTTATATTTAGCTGGAACCGTACAGACAATATTTCACGTGCTAGAAATTGTAATCATCCATTATTTTTACTCTGAAGTCAAGCAAAACTCACTGTAACACATTCTGACACAACATTACACAAATGTATTGCATGCCTACAAATCATTGCACTGCACCAAACCTCACTGTCTTCATTTAACAGTTTGACAGTAAGCTGAAATAAACAATCTTGCTCCTGATGTGATGCAATCAGAGTTTATAAGACATTTTTATTAAACAAAAAGAATATTTCTGCAGCACACTGTGCTAACTTAGCTTTCAGCTATGCTGTCAGCTCTGCGCTTGGTGTGAATCAGTTTGTTTGTCATGCCAGAAATGTACTTACTTGGAACACTTCAGCAGCAAATTTTCTTACCACCACTGATTTTGTTCTGTAGCATCTAGAATTTCAGCCAAGTGTAATATGGGCGTGGCCAACATCTTAAATTACGTTTGAGTTATAGATGTATCACCTTATGTAATAACTCAATTTTCAGATAATGAAGTAATTGATTACAAATTAAATGGTAATCTCATGTCATATTTCAAATATAATATGTAATATTTATTATAGATGCAATCCAAAAGATGATTATTCATAACTAATGAATAAGTTTGGCATCAGTGCAAATCTGACTATAGCACTTGAGTTACAGAGTCAGTTTGCTCTTGTGTTGCTGTTAAAATACTTTCTCCTGTCTGAGTCAGTTAGAAACAAGCCATTGATGTTTCTGAAGAGTTTACACACAGCAGCACTTTCAGAGCATTGCTTTGCTTGTTTGAGATTTTGAGGTCTGTCTCACAAACGAGATGAACAAACACAAAGTTGCAGAGTACGTTTTGTATTGACAAAAAGCAAACAAATTGAACGCAGATTCTGTGGTATCACAAAGCAAGCCGTACAGTAAACTTTCCCTGTCAACACAGATTTTAATCATGAATGACTGCTGGGAAACATAGCTCAATGTAATACAAAATAGCTTGTCTATATTCATTTAATTTCAAATCTGTTTAAAATTTTTGTATAAGTAACTATGGCAAAAAACACCACTAAAACCAGTTTGCCATAAAACCAGAGTTTGCTTAAAGTAAATTACTCAAACCTCGCAACAGCCCAATATGGCAACATTGACTTTGGAAACCTGTTTGAAACTCATTATTTTAGTCATTCTGTTTGGTGCCCCTAGTGGACTTGAGCAAAGTATTGAAAAAAAATTTGAGATAAATTGGTTTTACGTATGACTGCCAAATTATCATCTCACCAGGAACTAACTTGTCTTCATATATTTATTATAAATTTATATGTTCTTCATTGTTCTTCATAGTTTCTTTTTTTGATCTGTATCTCAAAATCATTATGTTACTAGTTTACGGCTATGATACCTTATTAATGATTCCAATTCTGATCCAAACTTAATTCATGGGAAAATGTAGGTTCCAGGTTTCATGTCCCAGGCATGTACATATAATCCTAGCATCTAGCACCCAGCTGTTGAAGCCTGGAAATCCTTTTCATCCAACTTTCTAGATTTTATAAGGGATTAGAATTTACAAAACTCAATTGCCTTCCACAGTAATCAACACAGCTGTCTACACTGGAAGCATCTGTCTGCAACACAGTTCACAGTTTATTGGTTTCTACTTGGCAACACTTCATTTTTAAATTCCACCAAGGATATAACGTGGTACACACAGTAAAGAAGTATCTCTACTAGTTGACACAGTTATACCATTGCACAGTCTACACTGTCACACCAGCCAGACCTCAGCAGAGCTGATGCCAATATTGATGAGATCACTGCTGTAAAATCACAACACTGATGACGCTGAGCTCCCACTTGCCCGTAGAGGTGGACCGAAGCCAGTCTGTGACCAGGAGCGAGGTGGGCGTCTGTCACTAATCTGGCTTCCAGGAGCCTTTCATGTGCCAATTTGATGTTGTTACAGGTGGCTATCATCTCCCGTTCTTAATAGTTCAGTTTGACTGACGCTGTGGCGAACTGTTTGGTCGTAGCATTACTGGAACGCTGCAGCTGGTATCCAACAATTGTGATTTTAAGTTTTCATGAGAGCTTCCACAGATGTCCTGAGAAATACGTCTGGCATGGGCCCCGTCCTGGCGGCTCCCGTGGTGTAGCCTGTCCTGGCCTGCCATCGCTAATGTGGGAGAAAGCGCTAATAACTAATCATGGCTGTTAATATATACCGCCTGTCACCTCAAGCCGGGAGTGAGCTGCTTTCTTTTCAACTTTTTGGTAGTACAAAGCTAATCAGACACAAGTGGGAGTGCAATAAGTCAAACAAAGTGGTTAGAATGAATTACTAGGGAATAGTTCATGCACTTGAAGTAAATTGCTGGAATTCGTGAATAGGCTTATTATCTACACAATAATGCTGAAATACTGCTTAAGAATTAAGCGTCAGAACCAGCGCCAACAGAAGTCATGAGGGAAACATACTGTGCCCTGGAACTACTTGCATTAGCTTTTATATGCACTTCTTAAGCACATGACCAGGAACACATTGCTCATAAAACCCTCCTTCCACTTTGGCCCCTGGCCCTTGTCATAGCCTGGCAGCTTCTTGTAAAAATCGACTTACATACACAGTTGTGGGAAAAACTTGAACTTTGACCTTAGCCTAGGTTAGAACTGGGACATAACTGATCCTTTTATTTGATGAAGTCAAGTGAATTCCAAATTCCATTGTAAGGGCAAGTGAAGACATACCAGCGTACAGTAGCTACTAAGCATGTGCATGTCTGAAACCTTTAGTTTAAAGGAAGGGTCAGTCCATTTATACAGAACTTAATAGTTTTGTGGAACCCCAAATATATTCACACACGCACACACACATATATAATATGCTTACTTGTGTTGCTAAGACAAGTAACACCATACTATTGCCCAAACAACATCATTAGGACTATACTATACCACATTGTACTGTATTGTACTCTGCAGCATGCTAATATCATAGTGGTAACTTCTAACTGGTCAATCACTACTCTAGTGAAAATCTAGTTACAGATAAAGCCTTAAACATAGAGTGTTACCAAAATGAATTTTAGAACTTGACATTAATTTAATTTAATTTAATTTATGCACATATTGTAGGTGCCAATTATTTGTGAGCAAATGTTTGAGAAATGTGGCTCTTTTAAAATCACACTGTCCTCTTCACAATTTCATGTTGTTCTGGTTTTTTGCATAACCCAAATACTATAAAGTGTTTCCTGTCCCTTCAGGTTCACCTGTTTTTTGCAACACAGAAAGAGAATTGTACCCTGAGGCACTTACACTATCACAATATGCCAGCCTAAAAATATCACAGCCGTTTTCATCTGGAGTCAGAGGTGACTGCAGCCACAACACTTCTGTGTGCATTATTCTGAATGTTTTTTCTGATCTTATAACATCTCATCTGGAGTCAAAGGTGACTGCAGCCACAACACTTCTGTGTGCATTATTCTGAATGTTGTTTCTGATCTTATAACATCTCGCGTCCCACCAGCAGCTTTGACTCTGATTCCTGATGCTGTTCTGGAGAAACTGCAGGAGAGTTTTACAGGAAAGAAGGAACAGGTCAGATTGCATCATATACTATTTGAGTACAACCAGCTGCTTAACTATCACTGATATCAACAAGTGTTGTGAGATTACACTGTTACAGGTGACATCATTCAGAATCTACATCACTGCAGAGTAAAGTTACGCTTCTTCACTTAAATAATGCATCTTACATCTTGTGTATCACATGTACATAATTTAATTAATTCAATATATTAATTTAATGAAAAAACATTACATGAAGAAAATTGATCAGAGCTGTCCGGAGCTGACGGCTGATTAATTCCTTGCACATCCCAACACACAGTAGCTTTTCACTGTCATTGGGATCAATGTTGTCATTGTTGTTGCCAGTAATATGTTTGCTCTGTGATGGCCAGTAGGCTGATTAGGGCTGCCAATCACTTATATTTTTAATCAAATCAATTATGTGGTATGCTGATTAATTAATCAAATAAATTACATATCTTATATTGGCTAGGAAAAAGCTCTCTAATGAAGACTTTAGAATTGCATTATTTTCGAGTGAAGCATTACATAGACATTAAAAAAAGGAGTTTGTCAGTCGCCCGTCAGTCTGTCTGCAGTAAACACAAACATCAGAGGCATGATTTGTTATTGCATGTCAGTAATTTAATTTTTTACATTTTAAGGTTAAATTTGTTTAACATTAGAGACCATAACCATTTTAGAAACTAACATAAACATCCAATCAACACTTGTGTTTACATTATATTTACACATTTGGCAGATGCTTTTTTAACCAAAACAACTTACAGTACAATTTCTTCAGTACATGTGCTCCCCTTGGAATTGAACCCACAACCTTCAGGCTACTAATGCAATGCGCTACCACTGAGCTACAGGAACACCATTAAAACATTAATGTTAACAAAAGGTTGTGTAAAAATATGCTGTAAAAATATATTGTTCAAAGATATTTTGAACACTATTGGCGTCTCACAACATGTGTCAGGACCAACTCATCGCCGTAATCATACTTAAGATTTGATCCTGTCTTATGGTATTAATGTTGATGACATCAATATTCTGCAGCAGAGCGAAGACATTTCAGGTCATTATCTGGTGTCCGGTAAAATACATTTACCTATGGCAGCAAAGTCACCTACTCGCTATAAATACAGTAGAACAATAAATTCTACTACTGTCTTCATTCCCTAACATAATGGACGACTCTGAAGACCTTGACAGCGCAACAGAAAATGTTAACTCCTTATTTTCTAACACCTTAGACATAGTTGCTCCTCTACGTCTTAAAAAGATTAGCAACAATAGTCCAACGCTGTGTTATAATGGATGCTCTATAAAGTCTTTTTTAATAACAATTTATTGTTTGAAGGTCATATTTCCAACATTTGTAAATCTGTTTTTTCAGCTTAAAAATATAGCAAAACTATGACACATGAATAGTATAAATTTTAAAATCTTGCTTATTACTTACAAGGCCCTAAATGGTTTAGCTCCACAATACTTAAGTGAGCTCTTCTCTTATTATAGTCCTTCACGTTCACTGCGATCTGAGGTTCTGGCCAACTGAATTTTTAAAAACAAGTGCTGGTGGTAGATCCTTCTCGTATTTGGCACCCAAACTTTGGAACTGGTCTTCCCAGTGTTTTCCGGGAGGCAGATATACTCTGTCTTTTTAAATCTAGACTAAAGACCCACCTCTTTAATTCTACTTAAATCCCCTAAGGGATTATTAGACTGCATTAATTAGGTAAACCGGAACCGGGAACACTTCTCATAAGAACAGATGTACTGGCTCCACACTAAACCTGTCTGTCTTCCATTTCCCAAAGTCCTGTAGTCAGCTGGACCCAAACTCTGAGACCAGATGGTGGGGGACTGGATGAAATGACCCGGAGACAGATCATCAGGACTTGATAGACTTCTTTAGTAATCTTACCGTTATATACATGACAACTTTTAGCTTTATTTTGTTTCCTGCTTAGGCACAGCAATGTGATGTTATGGCTGCAATTAGTAACATTATGTCTCACCGCTTTTGTTGGCACAATTTTTCAGTGCCCGACATACCAAATATAGTTAGAACCATCAGTTTTACATCTATAATTAACTATAAATAATCACAATAAACTCTGTTCATATCTAAAACAGTTGCAGCTTTAACGTGCCAGAGGAGAACTGGCCCTCCTGGTCAAGCCTGGTTTCTCCCAAGGTTTTTTTCTCCATCTATATATCATTGGAGTTTTGGTTCCTTGCCACTGTCACCCTGTTGGCTTGCTTGACTGCTGACGTCTAACTTAGACTAGGGTTTTGTAAATTATAAATGTCCAATATTCACACATTGTTACAAAGCAGCTTTACATGTATGATAAATGTACACAGAACACAAAGACAGACATACAGACAAACACACAGACAGACAGACAGACAGACAGACAAAG
>JAZGTJ010001721.1:5856-51133 GCA_036877575.1 Botia almorhae | reverse complement strand
ATGTCTATTAATGTAGGAACAATGCTTTATAAATGATTAATTAACTATTTACCAATGCTTAACTAATGATTCATAGGGTGTAGTTATTATAAAGTGTTACCCTACTTTTTTTCTACTAGCTTGTTACTTTTCTTCATTCACATATGCCTGCAGTGGTTATTATTTAATGTATGTGATCATAAATTGCCATAAATCATATGACAGCAGGTGTGGTTCAGGTAGCTGTTAAATAAATCGACATGCAATATGCACTATTACTTAGTGCAGCTCATTTACCAAGCTCATTTCCTATAGAATTCACTCTGAAATCCTGCATCTGAAATACCATATATAATGTAATAATATATCATATGACAATGGTTTAGGCAATATGTACACTCATTTATCTTATTGACAACTTTTATTGTGTTTTTTCATTATTTTGGATCTTGAAGTTTTACAAATATGATATTTATAAAAAACTTTTTGTTGAAAGAACAGGAGTGAAGGAAAAAGTGAAACAAAAATAACACCAGAGAGTAAATAATTACAGACTTTTCATTTTTGTGTAAACTAATATTTAAAACCTTTTAAGACAACCATTTAGCAACCAATAATCCTTTCATTGGATTCGGTTCAGAGACTTTAAATCTGAATATGTGTGTATCCAATATTGTTTTCAGTTCCTTAAATGTTAACAAGAGCACTTATATCGTGAACACCCATTTTTTGTCTTACATAACCACACATTTGCCCTTAAGCTTCTCTGCTCGTTTTTGCTGCTTGCTTTTCTTACCATCGATTTGAAGGCTAACAGTTCTGCGTTTCTCTAGATTTAGAAGCTCTTGAAATAGCTCCTTTACATTGTGATTGTTCTTAGCTGAAGTCTCCATGAAGGCACATTTCCACCTCTTGGCCATGGCCTCTCCATCACTAGATTCCACCTCACGACTGCTTGTTTCATCACTCTTGTTGCCCACTAGCATGATGGGAATGCTTTCAACATTACCCTTAATCTGGCAGATTTGCTCAAATATAGGCTTTAGCTCCTCCACAGACTGTTTGCTGGTGATGGAGTACACTAAGACAAAGGCGTGGCCTTTAGAGATTGAAAGACGCTGCATGGCAGGAAACTGGTGACTGCCTGTAGTGTCTGTGATCTGCAGTGTGCAGATGCTCTTGTCACAGCTGATAACCTGTCTGTAGGTGTCCTCAATTGTTGGTATGTAGCTCTCACGAAAAGTCCCCTTCACAAAGCGCAATACCAGGGAGCTTTTGCCCACCCCACCAGCTCCAAATACGACCACCCGGTAATCATTGCTTTGTTCTGGCATTGTACCGCACAAAGACCTGGATGGAGGCAATAATAAAATAATTGGTTGTAAAATATATTTTAAGGAAAGTCTTTAAAGTTTTTTATATTTGAATTACAACATTTATACTTAGTATTTAACCGACAAATCAAAATTAGACAGAAATATATAAGAGTCAAACGAATTAGTCAAAGTCAAAGTGTATTTTATGTTACATAAATTTGGGGCAAATGCAGGTAAAGAATACTTAATTAAAATTATGATTTACCATGCATCAAAATAAACGCTTTTACATTAAATAGGTTCAACAGAGCATGTACTACTGGCCAATAAAAGACCTAATAGCCTGAGAGCTGTTTCTCAGTTCTCTGATTAGAAGAACATTGATTCCACCAGCATAAATATAAAATACAGGAGCACCATCTGCTCGGTTAGTATATATACAAACAAAAATAATAACAAGAACAACATCAATAAATGAATCATTGTAAAACTTGATTCATTGGTAAATATCTTGGTAATCGTAAAAATGAGTGTAGTTGTTTTTTTTACAGAAAACTAACAGTGATTTGCATGTGTTGCGGTGATAGCGCTGTTGGATGATGCAGGTAGGATTCAAAACGGATACAAGCGGAATAAAACACAACATCGCAGACTGTAAGTACATCAAAAGGGTCTATGATCTTTACATACAGCCAATATATTCCTCTTCTCTGCATGAAAAAAACAATTCTGGCAAAAGCAGAGCAAAAGGCTACATTCACAAGATGGATGCTTACCTAAATGTGAATGTTAAAAGACGTATTTTTAAATTCCGTCTGTCATCTCGTGATGAACGAAAGATATAAATGATCGGACGTGATGGACGAAAGATAGAAATGATCGGACGTCAGTTGTTTTAACGAAGATTTATAATTTCTGTAAACATCTCGATCATGCCTCAGATAAATGTTTAAAGGGGCAGTACTGTTTCTGTGTGGTGACAATCTTGACGTCATGAGGTATTTCACTGCAGCAGTCACCCCTCCTACTGGATCACACATGTAACCACTTGTGTAGCATACAGACCAACCCATATTACAGTTCTTCGTGTATTCATATAGTGTTACAGTGTTTGCAGGGCAGCACTGTATGTTAGCACAGCACAGTTGTCAAATATTCTGATTAGGGTTTGTCCTGATCTCATAGGAGTCACTTTTTATTTAGCCTGAACCACTTCATCATAGGTTGAATGAATTTATTTTTACAGATAAACTCCAACAAAGATAGAAAAACATCCTGTCCACATACAATAAAAAAGTAAAAAATCAAAGTCAAAGCTGTACTGTTTTTGTCATTCTAACCATACAACAAATGTGTACAGCAGATTGTGTTTCTCCAAGCCCTGTGTGCAAGGTAAGTACAGACACAAGTAAGATAGGCAACGTATCAACATGTAACACAATCTAAGCTAAATATATTCTAAACAAGAACTATACAAAATAAAAATGTGCGCAATTATATATATATATATATATATATATATATATATTAGGTTGAACTGGAGCTGTGGAAACAGTCTTTATACTTAAAAGATGTCTTTATACTTTCACTTTTGCACACAAATTTAGACTTACCTGTAGAGGGATGTCTTTTTATAGATGTCTCTTCAACAATCAGAAGGGTTTAAAACAAAATGTGCAAAAATCTTATGAAGTTCATACAAATCATACCTGAACCTAAAATAGAATACACTGAATTTTCCATGGCACTTAACACATTGTAATCATTCTAATGTTCTCCCTAGCCTGACTAATAACACTGCCCTTTTACTTTGCCTACATGTTGTAATGGACAGCTTTAATGACAAACACTTGTATGATAAAAAGGACTAGTGACAGTTAACTGTGTTAATACTTAATATACTTAAAGGATTTGTAATTTCACAGATTGTTACCCATTTATTCCCCAAACGTCGCATATTATTTCCACATAGGTACTGAATAGATACACTATAATTACAAAAATGGTACGCGCTAACTTCAGTTTACTTACGCGATTTGCAGCATGTTAATTATCTGTTTTTTTACCCCCTTATGACCTAAACGTACCACATTGTTTCCCTTTACCTACCCCATAAGTTCTTTATAGGTACACTATAATTACAGAAATGTACACCGTAAATTCAATATTAGAATGGGTACCCCTTAGTTTTAAAATACTTAAATGATTTGTAATTTCACAGGTTGTTACCCGTTTAATCCCCAAACGTCGCATATTATTCCCCCATAGGTACTGAATAGGTACACTATAATTACAAAATAGGTACGCGGTAACTTCAGTCTACTTACGTGGTTCGTTGCATGTTAATTATCTGGTTTGTTACCCCCTTATGACCCAAACGTAACACGTTGTTCCCTTTTACCTACCCCATAAGTTCTTTATAGGTACACTATAATTACAGAAACTTACACCGTAAATTCAATGTACTTACACGGTTCTTTGTGGGTTGTAATCGTTACCAAATTAATAATTTTAGAACATTACACTTTTAAGAAAATACTTGCAATTGTTTTGTAAAATATGTCATTATGTTTGACCTGAATTCCCTTTCAAAGGAACTCAATGCTGCTTTGGGAGCTGTCACTATGGGCACGCCTGGGGTCTGAACGTGTGAAATCATACTTTTTACAGATAACGCCAAGGTCACATGACAGAGCGTCTGTAATCAACGGCATTCATTTGACACTGGTTATCAGTGAGCTTCAGGTATTGCTTTGGCATGATGTTAAGTCATGCTAAATCATGTTAGCATCACCAGGCGGAGATTCGGAACCAGACACTTAGGGAGGGGGATTACTGACAGATCCTGACAGACCTTGATTAGAGATTGGTACAGAATATCCTGAGATTGAACCCAGCACATATCGGCCCATAACCCTCCATAACACTAAATATTTTGAACCCCTGACCAAACAACGAGCATCTAAAATCTCCTGACAATATAAATAGAAGAACCATCCAGTATATGTGGGGGAAGGGGCAGGGGTAGTGCCAGGAGGTTTGAGAAGAGATAAGTGCACAGGCTTGACCGTGGAAACATAAAAACCTGACCAAGAGGGAGGAAGCTTAAGTCTGATCATCACAGGACTCAACACCTAGGTAATCCAGTATGGCCCAATGAACCAGGGGACCAGCTTGATCTGGTTACTGGAACTCTGATTACTGGAGGTCAGCAGAGAGCTGAGAAGGGTGGAGCAGACCAATAGGCAGCAGATTGGCGGACTTGCTTTGGGCACAGATGGAACAGGCCAACACAAACTGTCTGACATCAGACCTCATGGAAGGCCACCAAAATCACTGGCAGATGGCAGCCAGCAATCTCAGAATTCCTAAATGGCACCGAAGGACATCAGAGCACAGCACAGTCGGCACTAACAACCGACTCTCCTCGGCCGGGCTCCTCTATCAAGCGCTTGATTGCCCCAGCCAAGGAGGCCAACCACCACCCCTTTCTGGAGAATTGCCTTGGCTGCTTCGAAAATGCTAGAGAGGGGATCGGGCTTAAAATTCTTGAACAAGAGGGCGAAGTTAAACTGGCCAAAGAGGAGTGCCCATCAGGCCTGTTGTGAACTTAGCCTCTTGGTTGAACAGACATACTCATGGTTCTTGTGGTCTATACAGACTAAGAATGGTGGTGCTGACCCCTCCAACCAGTGGCACCACTCCCCCAAGGACAGCCTAACCGGCAGCTCTCGGTTGCCAATGTTGTAGTTACGTTCTGCAAAGCTCAACTGGTGGGAAAAATAGGTTCAAGGGTTCACCTTTCCATCCTTAGAGGAATGCTGAGACAATACCGCTCCTACCCTACCCATTGTTGAGGCATCGACCTCAACAATGGATCTGGAAAACAAAGAACATGAGCAGAGATTAAACAGGACTTTAATTAATCAAAGGCCCCCTGAGCTTAAGGATTTCATTTGAATGGAATCTGAATGTCCTTGGTGGAGGTCAATGCTGTAAGAAGTGCCGCAATCTGACTAATGTTCCTGATGGGTTGACCTATAAAAGTTGGCGAAACACAGAAAAAGCTGCAGAGCCTTGCAATTGTTGGGAATTGGCCATTCTGCAATGGTCCTTACCTTAGGGGGATCAGCTTTGATCCCCTCAGCTGAAATGACATGCCCCAGAAACATAACCAACTTGGTGTGGAATTCACACTTCTCTGCCTCTGAAACAATTGATTCTCCAGAAGCTGTTGTAAGACCCTCTGCACATGATGAGTGTGACCTAGAGAGAATGGAAAAAGACAAATTTGTTTAACATGTCTTTTAGCACATTGTTGATAAGAGCCTGTAAAACAGCTGGGGCATTGGTCAGACCGAAAGGAAAGACCAAACAGGAGGAAAGGAAATCTCGGGAGGAAATCTATGGCACAGTTGTAGGAATGATTAGGAGATTGTGACGTGGCCCGGGACTTGTCAAATACCAACCCCAGTCAGATCTGCTGTCTTTACCTGAAAAACAGGAGACACAGATCCAGGAGAAGAAACAGCACCCAGTCAAGTAAAGACATGACAGACTCCAGGCTAACACAGAGGATCCAGGCCAATCCATGTAGGGGTTGTGCTGTACAAGCCATGGGTGACCCTCAACCTTACGGTGATTGCCCGAGACCACAAGACTTACAGGAGGAGTTGAATAGGTAATAGTAATAGGGGTATGACCAGCCAAGGCCAACTGCATGGGTGTTGGGTCCATGGGGGAGGGCAATCTAGACGAGGATAGAGCGGAGTAAGGAGGTATCCCCTCCAACACCCAGAGTGGATGAGCTGCCCTGCACTCACAGATAGCAATCTTATCCTGGATGTTTTCCTTTAACCCGTCCAGTAAACAAGAACATAGGGCCCCCTCATTCCAGTTGCAGGAGGCTGCGTAAGTCTTGAACTGTACAGAGTAATTAATGACAGAGCGGTCCCTCTGTAAAAGCCGTCATGTAAAATGTCAATGCTGTTTTATCTACCAGGCTGACTGGTAGATACAGCTTAGTCATCTTTTGCCAAAAATTGTTAAAAGTAGAACAGAATGGGGCCTTGGACTTACAGATGGCTGTCCCCCACTGGCAAGCCTTACCCGTGAGAAAGGTAATAACACAGGTGATCTTAGCTTCCTCAGCAGAGTAGCAACAGGACTGCAGAGAAAAGACCAACGAGCATTGAGAGAGAAATGCCTGACATGAGTTCGGGTCGTAGGTTGGTGGGTTGTTAGCATGCAGAACGAAAGGTCAGATTGTTATGTCAGAGGAAAGCAGGAGGTGTGTGTGACCAGAGAGCGAGTGGTGGCAGCGGGATTACCGGGAGGGAAAAGAGCAGGGCAGGAGAACCGGCCTGGGAAGCAGGTAGAATTGGTAGACTGGGGAAACCTGCGGAGAGCAGGAAGATGGTGGGTGCAGAGAAACTAGGCGGCGAGAACAGCGGCTGAGGAGAGAAGGAGACCGAAGACAGTGTAAGCTGAGTGCTGGTAAGGGAAATAGGAAACCAGGGCAGATCTTAAGAAAAAGCAAAGGAAAACAGGACACAAAAAACATGTCAGAAGTCTGACAAGAGTGGTGAAATACAGCTGGCAAAACCAAAACGATCTGACAAAAGGCAATAGCCTTTTCTGGAGGCCTTTACAGCCTTTAGATGAGGAGGCTATAAAGGGGAAACCAATGAGGGAAAACAGGTGAGGAGAATAAACAAAACAAAGTGAACGAGGAGGTGGAGCTAATGTCGTGGGTTTTTCTTAGTATACAAAAACCTTTCTTAAACAATGGGTTAAACAATGGTGAGACGTGACTATGACAGCAGAGCACATGGCGCGCTATCAAAACAAAACCATGTGCTCCAACACAACAAAACACAAAGACAATTCAGAAATACAACAAAACTTTCGCTGATCAGACCAGAGGCATGACAGAACACATGTGAAATCATACCTATTTACAGGCAATGCCATGTGACAAGGCGCCTGCATTCAACATAATTCATTTTATTGTCTTCAGGAATACAGGCCTGTTTGTCTATATGTGTAAAGTCAGTCAGGAAAACCTCTGTTAGCTTGCAAGAAAAATAAAAAGTGTAAAAATAAAGGAAAAAATGGTAAAATGAGCAAACAGAGGTTTTATTAGTGCATGCTGCCCTGCCTGCATTATATTATGGGAGTCTGAAATGGCAGCACTTTATGTCATGGTGCAATCAGCACCACTTCCATCCAGTTCACTGACTGGTTGATACAGTGCTGGTTGATAAGTTTCTTAATAAGTGCCTCTCAGCAAGATTCACTGCTATATCTCTCACCATTTTGTTGCTGCTGTCTCTGTTAGCCACAAACCTGTTGATGTTGCTTCTGTAAAAAGATACCCTCTGAATCCTTGTTGTCAACAGCTGAAAGCTCAGGAACCCATGATATAATGTTATGCACCTGGAAAGTAAATTTGTTTCAAGTTACTTTTTAAAAATAGATTTGACAATTGCATTAAATCTTAATTGGCTGATACAAGAAGAAATGTATTAGAATATTAAACAAATTTTAGGCCAGTTAAATGATTTAACACCTCATTGCAAGTGTGAAGTCCACAGCTAAATGCTGGGGTCAGACATCACCCAGTTACGAAATGTTCAAATAATTCTGTACTTTTAGCTGTATGACACAATTGTGCATTTTATCTATACTTTTGCTTGGAAAATTACAGCTGACAAAAATGCCAAGTGGATAGTTTCTTGCTTTGACAGACTTTGCCAAATCAACAATGACATTTTTAAAATATTATGCAGAACTCTCTAAACAGAAGTAAAGAAGGGAGCATAAATTTGCACAGTGACTGGCCCTCACAACTGGGTTCAGCTCACTGAACTGTATAGCGCACCTGTTCCTGTTCCTGTTAATCTACTGGTTATAAACCATAGTAACATGGTGTTATATTTACACACTCATGTTAGTTGACATTCTGGTTCATGCAATAATTTACAGGTTTTTATAGTATATAACATTTGCTCTTTACTGATTAAAGGTTTGTACTTCCACCTGAGAATGCAAATGTGACCGTTAATATAAAACATGATTTTAGTTTTTTTTCTAAAGCCTAAGTATTTTATTTTTTGTATATTTGGAAAGATGTGTATGTATTGCAAATAGGATTTAAATGAGATGTCAGCAATACATCATACCAAATATGTACTATTATGTGTTTTGGTCTCAGATAGAGGGGAAGTCAAAAATAGCAAAAAAAGTAGTGAAGGAAGTAGGCAGAAGTTTGATGAAGCTTGTGAATAGTTCCATATACTTTTAAGGTTTGTGTCGGTGTAATGACAGCAACAGCAAGCCTAACCCATGTTAGGTTTTAGAATTCCAGCATATTATCACAGTTTGTGCACTTAAAACTGACTCATAAAACTGTTGTTCCTGATCTGGCAACTTCCTTTGAACTATCCACTAAGTTTTTTGACCACATCCTGTTCAGCTAGACAGCTTTTGAGCATGGTATGCAGTCGTTGCCTGAAGTAAGGGGAGTTTTGAACATATTGTAAGGTAAGAATAGGTCTATTTTGCTACATTTCATGAATGTTTTAAAGAAGACTGCGTTAAACCAAATTATTTTAAAACGCTTTACCACTAATACTTTTTGAGGTTATTTAATCTAGGACAGCGAGTGAATGGTAGCCAATTTGATAACTTTATTGAACTTTAACAAAACTAAAAACCAGTTAATTGCATTTGATTACATTGATCTTTTCAGATATTTTATATGCAAATAAACTATACATTAACTAAAAATTGCTAAATTAATACTGTATGTTGTAATATAATTGCACATAATTGTAAATGTATGATGCGGTGAAATATGTGCAATTATTTGTGAAATTTCCCAGTAGCACACACTTTGTTGTGGCATTGTTTCATTATTTTGTCACTTTGAAATAAATGTTGCAAAGCTGTTTGAAAATGTGATTATCTTTTAGATGCTATGTCATGTTTGTGAACTGTGTGGACTTTTTAAATATAATTTCAGTCTTAATTTATTTATTAGAATAATTGAAGTGTTATTGTATATACAATGTAAATAGTGGCATATATCTAAAACAAATATAACATAACAATAAAAAATAATAAATATAACAAACACACATTATACATACAATATTTTAAAATACTAAATATATTAAAATATGTAAAAAAAAAATGAATATGTATTGAAATTAGTTTTGTAGAAAAAATATAATGATGCCAACATTTTGTTTAGTTCATTACAAAACTACATTTTAATTCAAATAATAAAGAATAATGAAAAGCAGCCAATTAAAGTCAAGGAAAGTATAATAAATGAGTAGGTGACCCTATACTTTTGACTAGTAGCATACATAAATATGTATACACATTTAGAAATTTATGTCTTAGTGCTATATGTTAACAGGCCACAGCTATTTATAAGCTTTATTATCTAACATCTAGCATTTATCTACATACACTCATATACATACATACATTTAAAAATAAAGGTTCTTTAAAGGATCTTCATAGCAATGCCATATAAGAACCATTTTTGGATCCCAAAGAACCTTTCAGTCAAAGGTTCTTAGAAGAATCATTCCTTATTTCACTAAAAAGAACATTTTGTGAAACAGAATTTCTATAGAAGGTTATATAGAAGTTAAACATTCTTTATGGAACCATACGGCCAAAAATGGTTCTTCTATGGCATTGTGAAGCACCTTTTTGAAGAGTGTGTACACAAACACACATCTTTTTTAAGACTCAGTAATATTACGACATACTTTTAGCTTAAAAATAGAAAAATATTACCTAATTGGTAAAATATCAGTTGCCATAATAATTTGTTATTTGTAATTTGTTATAATTTGTGCTTTGTTTTAGTTAATGATTTCTGCAACCATGTTTTTCATGACAGAAGTCTAGTAGTTTGTTTGTAGGGTAGTTTGATGATTTATGTTGTATTTTACTTGATATTTCATAAAAATAAAACTAATTTGTGCACATTCCATTTGTTGGACAAATTTGTTGAAAGGACTGCATACTGCGTTTAATAATTATTTTCTTTGCCTGAACATGTTTGGCCAAGTATGTAAAATGTTTGGCCATTTTTTTAGAATTCAGATCGTTGTCTAGTTTTCATTGAATACTAAAAAAATAGGTGAACAAAAGACCAAACAATATGATCAATATCTATATTGCACAGAATTAAAACGTGCTCACTAATTACTGAGGTAAATGGCTACTGATAAATCTATATTAAAATGCTTACTGTTTGTGTTTCTTTCTTGGAATATAAGGGTAAGATAATTCTTACCATACAATTGATACAATTTATAAGTCCAAACAAGTTGGATAAGTCATCTAAGTGCCTAAAAAATTGACTTATATTACAGAGGAGTTTGAATGTACAGTAATTGCAAAAGACTTGACCACTTCCTTTTTATGTGTGTACTAGTTTCTCAGTGGTGCATGTTCTTGTTGCTATTTACCAACTTAGAATAGAAACAGATAGACATTTCTATTAAAATTTTTAATGAAAACAGGCTTACGTGTCCTGTGAGTTTATCAGTGTTGGTAAACTCTGCGGGACACTGGCCCACCAGGAACAAGGTTCCCCATTTTATTCTACATATTATACAAACATTTTAATGAATAGCTTATGTGAATAGCTTTTGATTGGCAGTAAATTCCAAAGCATTATGTAACTGTGGTCAGGTCATTCTGTGTGAAATCAGCCAAATTTTGGACATTTCCCCTGGCTTATATTTTTTAACATTTTTACAAAAGCAAGCCCAACATGAATAGTGATGACAAAATAATAAATGCCATTGATGAACAGTTTCTGAGTAATCTACTAATGCACTGGGGATTAGTGGCAATTTTTAACTGAAATGTGGAGAGTTAAAAAATGAGGAAAAGCACCTTCTGAGTTTACATGTTTGTACCTAAAGATGTATTAAAGATATTTTAATGTCCTTTTCTTTTAATGTAAAGTCTCATTCCTAAGCAATTTTTCTTCTTAGAGTTACATTTTAAGGCCGTATATTGTCCAGTTCCAACGATACAGGGATGCCTTCATTAATAAACGATTGTAATAATAAACAGGCGTGGGTCGGGACAGGCAGCAAACAATCAGAGGCAATATAACAATTTAATCTGAACACATAATTGCACAGGATCTCAGCCCTCTACAGTGAAGTGGGGATCTTAGGTAATGACACTAGGCAACAGGCCTTGGAGAAATGATCGACAATTGTTAAAATAATTGTGTTACCTTGAGAGTTAGGGAGGTCAGTAATTAAATTCACAGCAATATGAGACCAGGGGCGTTGGGGTATTGGTAGAGGTTGCAAAAGTCCAGGGGGAAGCTGTCTGGGGGTTTTAGCCATTTGACAGATACTGCACTCCTGGACGAACTTGGTGTCGTTAGAAAGAGATGGCCACCAGAATCTATTTTTTAGGAGTTCAATGGTTGCCTGGGTGACCTGAGCTGGGAGATCCATGAACTAACAAAATTAAATGATTACGGGGTTCAGGAACAAAAGTTAGGTTGTTGGGGCATGTTGTGGATGGTGGGGTCTGGTTGTTGTACTGGTTTATTTCTGTGATGATGTTCCACTGGACGGGAGCAACAAATAAATTGGCTGGAATAATGAATTCTTGACTTGGGGGTGGGGGTGTTTCTTCAGACTGTCATGAGAGAGAGTCTGCTTTGGTGTTTTTGGACCCGGGGCGATACGTAACAGACACTTTTAACCATCACTTTGAAGAAGATATTCCAAGGATAAATTATGCCTTGCAAAGATGTAGATTTCTTGTACAAAAATAAAAAGGCACTTAAGTTAAATAGTTGATTATTAAATAGGTGAGTTAAATAGTTTTGTTTTTCTTATTCTTCATAACAGTACATTTTTGTGCTCTCAAAATATTGTTTTTATGTAAATAACTAAATGATTTGTTCTTCAGACATTGCTCTTTAAAAAATACTGATTTTTACAATGTAACCCACATTTTGTTTCTGACAACTGAAAGTGTACCATTTAAATCTGTGTGAATTTTTCACAAGAATTTTTAAAGGAATTCTTATACTGTACATATTCCTTTTCAGGTCATTAGTGAGTGCCTAAACTTCTACTGAAGGCTGAAAAGATATGGCAGACAGGGTGCAGTCTCTGCCATTTTTCTTTGGCAACATCACTCGAGAGGAAGCTGAGGAATACCTGAGAAACGTTGGAGCAGGAGATGGCCTTTATCTGCTACGCCAGAGCCGCAGTTACCTTGGGGGCTACGCCCTGTCAGTGTCCTATGGCCGTCAGTTCTACCACTACACCATAGAGAGAGAGCTCAATGACACATATGCCATTGCAGGGGGCAAATCACACAGAACCCCAATAGATGTGATTGATTACCACTCACAGGAGTGTGATGGGCTCGTCTGCTTGCTTAAGAAGCCCTTTAACCGGCCACGAGGCACAGAACCTAAAGTTGGACCTTTTGAAGACCTAAAGGAGCAACTCATAAGGCAGTATGTCAAACAAACATGGAATCTGCAGGTTGGTGTCTGTTTAAGGCTATCCCAAACATGGAGTTCAATCCTCCAGTCATAACATTATTTTTGTTTTCAAAAAGATAATTACATGCAATTAATAATCATCCATTGACTAATCAAGTATACATTCTGGAAGTCCTAAATAGCCTGTTGCGGAAATGTGCATTCAGTACATTTATTATAAGAAGTGAGTTAAGTTTGTTTGTTGTGTTGCAGGGCTCAGCCCTGGACCAGGCTATCATTAGCCAGAGGCCTCAGCTGGAGAAGCTTATTGCAACAACAGCACATGAGAAGATGCCATGGTTCCATGGCAAGATTGACCGTGAGAACTCAGAGCAGCGTTTGCTTAGGAGCCCACATACCAATGGCAAATTTTTGTAAGTATAATCTGTATGCCAGATTACTTAATAAAGTACACAATTAGAAAAGTTATCGGATGGGATAGATTTAAACGATAGGCCTATTTTACATAATTTAAAATAAAATAAGAAGTAATAATACTTTGCATTAGGTTTAATTATTTATCTTTTATCTTTATAATATTGAATGAATGTAAATGTAAATAATGTTGAGTTCATCATATAATTGTCAAATGAAAATTTACATTCTTATTAATTATTTATTCTGTTTCTTTATTTTCTATAATTTTATGCATTCTGTATAATTTTATTCATGATTTTTAGGTCTTCCATTGTAATCTCAAATCGACTGTGAACAAATGATTTTTCAAAAACTAAACAGAGAAATTACATTTATATTGAATTTAAAAAAGCATACTGAATTGCATGCATCATACAGAAGTTTTGGACAGTAGTGCCACTACTCTAAAGTGAAAGAAACAAGCTAAAGAAAGGCGCAGTGTGGTTTTCCGCTGTGACACCGTTTCAGAGGACTTCCTGAAGTGACCAGAGATGAAGTGTGGAGGCGGAAAACAAGAGCAGGGCTGAGTGGGGGTAGTGCACTTGTTTTAAATATAGCTCTACGCCCATCTTATAAGAGGTGTACGCAATGTAGTCTACAGAAAATGGAAAAAGATAAAAGTGCATTTACAAGACAAAAATGGTTTCATTGTTTTGACTTTTGAATTTGTTAAAAATTGTATCCGTAATTTTCCTAATTTTTTTTATAATTACACATACAATACAATGAGGAATTAATAATTTTTTTAAATGAGTTAATATAGCTTTTACAATTACTAATACAAATAGATTTAAAATACGTTTCAAAATACAAATATAAAATCCTTTTCAAAATCCATAACAATTTACATTTTGAAAGTCAGAAAACAATATAAATAGCAATGTATATTTGATGACTATACTATATATATACTTTAATGACTGTGTCATAATATAAAGCAATATAAAGCATCTGCTAAATGCAAAATATATTATGCTATTTAATTTTTTATAATTTACTGTTCAACACTGAGTCTTCAAGATTAGAGAAACATCAAACAATTTTTTCTGCACCACCATCTAGTGGTGAGCAGTATATAGAATATATATAGAATATATTTAGTGGTTGTATTGTCAATACTTTTCAGAATGTACATTGCTGTGATTTTTTCAGTAACATTTATGTGTAACATTTACTGTGTACTTTTTTTCTTCTTCTGACAGAATAAGAGAGAGGGAAACCAATGGCAGATTGGTGTCCTATGCACTGTGTCTCCTACATAATAACCAAGTAATGCACTATCGTATTGATAAGGACAAGGCTGGTAAACTCTCCATTCCTGATGGCAAGAAGTTTGACACACTTTGGCAGGTAATTCAAATATATTTTGGATATATATAGTGTGAACACATTTCCTTAAATGCGGTGACAGGTCAATATGGCGTTTATATGTTGATTTCCTGGTTGGGGGCAAGACTTCATCAAAGGTTAAGCTTTGGGGTTAATAATACTCTTTGTCCATTAGTTAGCCCTGATTGACCTAAACTGGTTGGCATTAAGATGTAATCTAGAGACCACAAGACTGATTAAATATTGAGAGAATATCTTAGTACAGATAAAGTGTTTGTCTTTGCACACTGGTACGTCACACTACTATTCTTTGTTATCCTGTGCTGGACTATGTAGCTCTTCGAAGGTATGTTGATTGTACTGTATTTTAGTACATAAAGAAACAGGATGTTGTTGGTGTTAAAGAAGGTTTGGTTAGTGTGATGGTGGGGGACTATTTGTAAATGTTATGCTTTAACTTTCAAAGGCACACTACGTAAAGCTTCCTGTTCATGTGTGTTATCAATTTTCTTAGCAGATTATTCTTACCAAAGAGACTATGATTTTGCATGTTCTTTTTCAAAGAACATGATTTTACATTGATGATAGTTTATCATGTCTTTGATAAGAGAAAGCATTGAGCATTTGTTTAACAAAGTATTGCTTTTATGTTATTCTAGTACGTTAGCTGTTGTTACACACAGTGACACATATGAAATACGTCTTTACCTAAGAACATAACTACAATACAAATTAACTCATAAACAATGAATAAATTGCATTTATGGCGTATAACTTTAATATGTTGTGTGTTTTCTACAATAGCTAGTGGAGCACTATTCTTACAAGCCTGACGGCCTGCTCAGAGTGCTTACTGAGTCCTGCCCAAGACCATCACATTTGTCAGAGGTAAGTACTGTAACATTTATAATCAAACAGTAAGAATGTGTTCTAATATGCAGCTGTGTGAGCATGACATTTGCCTGTCATGTAAGTACATTACAGGCAAGTGTCTAATCTGGGGGTAAAAGGTAAAACTGGTTGAGAAACCTAGACTGTATCATTTAGCATGAAATGGTAGCATGTGAATGATGCTAAATGTACTGTACATTGATTTAATACATCTCAGCGGTATTCTTTGCAGTTTGAACGGTGACCCTTATGTAATCCTTGTGTATTTACATAACCCTTGTTATATGATCAGATTGTTTAACTGTTGCCATGCATAAAGAAATACTAATGGGTCTGTATTAAACATTAGCATCACGTAGTGTAGGATTCAGGAGAATAACCTTATGCTCTTTAAAATTGTGGTTTTTAGCGAGGTGCCACAGGTGGGATTCTCTCCAGAATCAAATCGTACTCCTTCCCCAAACCTGGCCAAAAAAAGGTGCACTAACACACCCCCTTCTCCTCCTGTTTCCCTCAATGACAGTGGTAGGACACCCGCCTTGCTTGCGTGTGATTGCTTCTAATTTTGCCTGTGGGATGCCTACACCCTTTCTTCCTCCATTCATTACCCTGTACATCACTTTAACTTACCACCAACAGCTTACATTTACTGTTTACAAATAATGACATGTATATGCATTATTATGTCTTATTGTTTACTGTCATTTACAAAACAAATGTTAGTTGTAGGATATCAGTTGTTGTTTGGTTGTCTTTTACACATTTTTCAGTTCTGACAAATTAATCCAAGAATGAGGATTTCATCTGCCCAGAAATAATGAGTTTAATCCTTAAAGTAGGCTACAGAAAAAAAGCAAGATAGCCTTTGAGGCTTTCTCTCCACCACAACTTCTAACTAGATTGGTCTCTCCTAGAGTACAAACACTCAAACAATCAAGGCTTGACAAAAAACACCCACCAAATGCGGATAAAATGTCTCTTTTACTAACAACTTGACAAGTGATGTTTTGGTAGCATTGTCTCACCCACAGGTGGCTGCAGTGTTTGTGTGTTCTGTGAAAAGCATAAATGATAAGGTGCAAGTCTGAATTGTAAATGTACTTAAGAATTTGATCAAAATGTCCATCTTGGCATTAAATTCGTTTGTTAATCCAAACAGTCAGTTACGTCTTAAAGTAAAAAATAATGCAAAAATTAGATATTTGTCAAAATATTAGCTATACTAGATATACTGCTTTCTATAATAATGCAATTATTAATCTAACACTGTCAATATAACCTCTTTTAACAGGATTTTGTTTGGAATTAATTCTGCATTATTTATTTAGTCTCATTTTGTTTTGACTGTTTAGCTAAACAAAGTTGTAGTAATTTTTTACTACAAACAGTTGAAATTAATTCACAATTCTGTCTAAATAATTTGGGCAATTTATTCACATGTAATTGTGTGGATTGTGTTGAGGTTACAGGTTGTAACGACTCTATTGCAGGTAAAAGCACTTAACCTCAATTAAAATATAAACAAGAAACACACTTGGTACTAAACAGTACAATGGCTAAAACAATCTGCATTACAATGTTATTGGACATATACAACAGACTATTTTTATCTATATTTAAGCACCTATGCTCATGCAACTTTATTGATACATGACTATAATATTGATTATCATGGCATGCATGAACATACATAGAATACAAATTGGCTGCTGCAGTAGCCAGGGTGCAGCTGCATGAGAAAAGTAAGGGTTGCATGAAAAAAGTAAGGATACCCTTAACAGGGGAAAAAAAAATCACTTTAAGGGAAGAAATTCCTTTAAGAGCATTGCAACAAAAGGCTTGACAGTCACCCTTACCTAAGTGTTTATATTAAGCATTTTGTGATAGTTTCTGTCAAAACATGACAAAGGAGAAGTGGTTGCTTTTTAAGATCACATGGGATTTGAGAAAACACACTAGATACGTGTGGTTTACTCACACATACAGCTACTTAAACGGTCTTTATAAACGCATTGTTTTAATTCACACGTTTTTATTCCATTACACGGAATAGGGCACTTACTGCCATCTATTATTAACATTGTGTTAAGATTAGTGTTGCGGAACTGGGACTACGAACCAGGACCAAGATACAAAGAACAACAAGAAATTCAAAACAATCCACATCCAAATCAACAATAAACGACAAACTACACATAAGAACAGGGAACTTAAATGGGGCAACTAATCAAAGGTGAAACAGGTGATGATAATTACCAAACAGGAAATGCATGAAAACAGGGAAAACCAGACACAAAACTTCAAATTAAGAGTCTGAACACGCAACACAGACTATTGACACTGTGACTATGAAAAGAAATAAACAGCCATAAAAAGAAACCAGGGAAAACCAGTGCTACATTTAAGCTATACTGATTTACGCGACTGCCTGAATATACTGTAACGTAAGGATAGAGGTAGTGTGCATGATCAAATACAATTGAACAAATATTTTATTTCGATCTCTGAAATGTGCTTTGTATTCCTCTATAGTTAACATGAAATCAACCATCATGTTTGAGGCTTAAGGGACCAACACGGTCCCTACATTTTTAAAGGTGAAACTGTTATCAAGGATTTTGTAGGAATGCATAACTGAACTTAGGGTAACACTTAGCAGTTAGCAGTTAAAGGAAAATATTTGACAGCTTTAAGGCTTCTTAAGTTGACCATAAGTTTTTCTTGCAACCCATGCTGGGTACCAAGGGTACCATTAACCTTATAATTAAGTTTTTTTTAAGGGTTTTCATGTAACCTGGCCAAGGTTGATATAAAAGCAGGTTAAGCACAACAAACTTCAGTATTCTATAAAACTAATTGCATCGCTTTTGGCTCAGGTCTGTTGTAAGCCAAAAAGTTAATGTCAAACTCTGAGGATACACATATATACAATGTATAAATTGTTTTGTATAAACAGAACAAAATTAGATTTTTTCCGTCTATTTAGAAAAGAAAATATAAATGATCTTGAAACAGCATATTTAGTCATTTGTAAAACCTCAAGCAGTCTATTACAGACAACAATGTTCAATCAAAACCTTTATTTATTAATGGGAATATTCAGAATAAATAATTTTTCCACCAAGTAATATAGTTTATTACCGTTAAGCTTTTCTGCCTGCATTATATATGGATAATAAAGAATTTGCAGTGGAAAGTGTGCAACTTAATTTATAAGTTGCATAACTTGTTGATGATCTAAACAAGGTCATAATTATCCATTTGTGACCTTTCCCTCCCACATACTCCCCCTATCCCCTACGCAAAGGCCTTTGTACATTTAACAATGCTCTGATGACCCTGGCTCAATATGTAGACAGTAGATGAGCTTTGAAATGTTTTGGAAGTGAGCTAACTTATGGCCCTTTTGTGGAAAAGATGGCAGTCATTTGTGATGATATTGGCTATCTGCTTTTAGTGAGTACCACTCCCCCAATCATATATCCATCTTTTTCATTTCCTATTACTTTTTAAATAATATAAACTACTCAATTATCAATCCTATCTGCAAGAGAGCTCCCTTTTTCTTTTTAAAATATAACTTCTAATGGCTTTTTTATCTTTTGGAGAAAATTCTTCTGTTCTTCATGGACAGTGACCATGCATTATGTTTAATCCTATACTGTATATATGAATTGCCATTATTTACCATTGAAGTAGCTCAGTAAATGTAATTACTATATGCATTCACAAATAAATCAAGGCCATGAAGAACACAAGAAACAGTGTGGTTTAACCTTGTCCTTCTGCCTGACTGATCTATGCAGGCATTTCTGATAACATTATGCCTGTGTTCTATCTGCATTGGCCTTCTATGACTGTATTTTCCCAATTATAATGGTGTTGTGTGCTTACAGGGCCATCATCAAAATCCTTACAACATTGATTCAAACTGCAGAGATAACTTCAATACAGGTTAGCTTATTGCTACAACACACTACTAGTCAAGTTTGAGGACACTCTATGCATATCATATCAAAAGCATATCAAAACCAAACAATCCATGATGACCCAAAGCTCCCCTATACAGAGGGAAGATAAAAGCAGCTGTCTGCAGCTGGAAAAATAAGGGCAAGCTAAGCATTAGGAAAAGCTTGCTATGCACACATTTAACCAAGATTATGTTTCCTGTGATCTTAAGAAAATTAACCCCAAATTAAAATGTTTTCACAGAGGCTATGCCAATGGACACACAGGTGTATGAGAGTCCATATGCAGATCCCGAAGAGCTACGGTCAACCACAGTCAACCGAAGTGACCTGACTCTCGAGGATGGAGAGTTGGGCTCAGGCAATTTTGGCACTGTCTTAAAAGGCATCTACCAGATGAAGAAGTCAGTCAACCAAGCTTACATAGAAAACATTTCAATATAATCTGGATTGTGTAGGGAATAAACAATGCAAAATGTAATTTACACTTTTTTTCTGTCCAACTCTTATTTTGTGGTACACAAAGGTAAAAAAAATGAAAAGAATCATTACGCATCTTACCACAAATACCAGGAGTAGTCAAAAGGAATTTAAGGGTGTTTTCCCAGCTCAAAGCATGGATGTTTGTACTAAATAAATGTCACAAAATCTCATCAGTTAGGTTGTAACGTTATCATTATGCCTTTAGGTTCAGTTTCATAAGGTACAGTGTCAGGCCAGTGTAAACGCTGGACTAAAATGGACTAATCATTTTCTTTCTTTTGAATTTATTTTCTATACAAATGCATTCTAAGACTTTTTATGCTATATTGTAGCTTTGTGTAAAGATAGCAAACTGTCAAGAGCTATATAAGGATTTTTTTGGCCTAATGTTTTATCATTATTATTTATTTGACCTATTGTATCTGTTAATTTACTTGGGGTCTATGGCAGCCTATAAAACTGTGCATGTTCTAGGAACACTAGGAATGTTATGAAATTTTGCTGCAATACGCCAAAACAATATGCCAGTTGAGTTGCATCTGTATTGCAGAACACAAAAAGTTGTTGCAGTAAAGATCCTGAAGAATGATGATGATAATGCAGCAGTGAAGGAGGAGATGCTGCGAGAGGCCAGCGTCATGCAGCAACTGGATAATCCGTACATTGTACGCATGATCGGCATCTGTGAAGCTGAAAACCTCATGCTGGTCATGGAGCTTGCTGAGCTGGGGCCACTACACAAATTCCTACAGAAGAATAAGTAAGTTACACTAACAATTAGTTAAAGCAAATTTATGACTGTAGTTGCAGCTAAAGGGTGTTTAAAGCTAAAGCTCAACGTTTTGTTAAGTATTTTAACAATATTTTTTATAGTACATTATTACTGACACCTGATCAATCCCTAATGCTCAAACTCTCTTTCCTACAAAAAACTTTTGTTCATCCTTTCTTCAGTAACAGAATAAAATATCCACTAGTAAATGTATCTGGGCGGTTGTGGCCTACTGGTTAGTGAGTTGGACTTGTAATCAGAAGGTTGCTGGTTCGATTCCAGCACTGGGGGGTTGCAACTGAAGTGCCCTTGAGCAAGGCACCTAACCCCCAATTGCTCCCCGGGCGCAGTAATGTGCTGCCCACTTCTCCGGGTGTGTGCGTGTTCACGACTTGCAGTGTGTGTTCACTCCTCACCAGTGATGGGTTAAATGCAGAGGTCACATCTCGGGTATGGGTTACCATATCTGACAAATAGGTCACTTGCACTTGTAGATTTGGCTTGTTGGTTCTTAGGATAAAATGTTTAAAGCTCTCGTTGCTTGTAAGTCACTTTGGATAAAAGCGTCTGCTAAATGAATAAATGTAAATGCACTTTTAAAAGTATTTTTAGAGTAAATGTACTCTAAAAAGAGGTTAATACAATAAACGAGTTAAAACTAATTATTTGTACACTTAAGGACACAGTTTTCAATGCTATTTTATTAAGCAAAAGTATTTCATTAGCATATGTAGTCTCTTACATGTAAACTGTAGCTGGTCTGTGTAGTGTCTGGTCTACATTATCTGGAAAAGCTGATCATTAGCATTTCATGTCTTAGTGGTACTTAAGCCATATAAACCACAGGGAAATCATGTCCTGACATGCTGATTTACCACAGATGTTTTGTAAATGTTTTTTGTCATCATGATTTCACATACCAGACCAGTATTTCACTGGTCCTTTATGCTAGTGTTTCTCTCATTTAAGAAAACTGCTTATTAGTAAACACATTCGTAATATTTACTGAGTATATTTAGGATTTATTAGGATAATATATAAATTAGGATTAAAAATGTAATAGCTTTTTATTGTGTTTTCCTCCAAGACACATCACTATGAAGAACATCACTGAACTGATTCATCAGGTTTCTATGGGAATGAAATATCTGGAAGAGCACAACTTTGTTCACAGAGATCTGGCAGCCAGGAATGTGCTTTTAGTTACTCAGCACTATGCCAAGATCAGTGACTTTGGACTCTCTAAAGCACTCACAGGGGATGAGAACTATTACAAGGTACAATAATTTTTGGTCTGCTTATACTGTTTTAATGTGTTATAAATAAGACAATGTTTATTTAATAATCAATAGCAAGGGCAAAATATAGGATTCAACATAATGATACAAAATATGATATAAAAATAAAACATAAAACTAATGAATTTAAGTTTACACTTATTTTGCACTATTTACTCAAAATGTGAAAACAGAAAATGTGTTCTGTTCAACTATTCATTGAGGAACTAATTAAGGAACAGATGCAGTGACCCCAATTATTGCAACATAGCCAAACAATGGCTGGTTACTTATTTTGATAAGCCTTTGCTTCAGTACAGAGGAATCATGTTTGCATGCAATCTGAATGTGATTTTGGTGTCCACTTTTATAGGCAAAAGGTCATGGTAAATGGCCATTGAAATGGTATGCCCCTGAGTGCATGAATTACTTGAAGTTCTCTCCTAAGAGTGATGTCTGGAGCTTTGGAGTCCTGATGTGGGAGGCTTATTCATTTGGACAAAAACCATACAAGGTATGAAATATGTGTTTTACGTAGATAATGCATTATTTTTTTTAAGATTAGATATTTGAATAAGATATTGCCATAGTAAAACTACAATTATATATTCAAAATTTGTGTCTGGAGTAAACATCAAAACATGCTAAATCCAATGCCATTTGGAGTCTTCAGTCTTCAGAAAAAAGAGGGTCTCATTCTCATTTTTGTATTACAGACACCAATTTAAAAGAATATATTTTCAAATGAGGCCCAGATTAAATAATCTGCATATCATATAGATTTTGAGTATTTAATTATAATTTTTAATCAGTTAACAGTTCTCATTAAAGTAAATTTTAATGTCACATGGCATAAGAAGCAGACAAGCAAACTGGTATGGTACATGTCACCTGGTATTTTATAAAATCAGAGTTTTAGTTTGTAGTTTTGTTAAATTCCTGTTCACCCCAATGTCCATTCCCCCAATGTCCCCATGACATGTCCCAGTAAAATGCAGAAGCTATGAAAGAAAGCCAGCACAGAGCAAAGATAGCTTTCTGCTTTCAGCAAGTTCTCTGTGTACTGTCCATCCTGTGTGTGCTCCAACCAGGACAGTGGCCAAGCTTGTGCTCCCTGCGGCTCAAGGCCACTCAAGCGCCGTGCTGTGCCACCAAAGAGATAGCCCATGCTATCAGCCACTCTATCAGCTGCTATGGTGGCGCCGAAGAGGCACCTTTTGGTCTTAACCTTTTGGGCATTAAGGAGAAGGATGAGCTGTTCCTTCCTGATGTCCTATTGTCACCCCCTGGTCTCTTTGGTGACACCATGAGTCTCTTTGTTGAGAGATTTAAACAGTGTTGGGGAACAGCTAACTACAGCTAGCAATGCTACTAACTTATATACATTTTCTGTAGCTTAACAGTAAATCAGTTACTTAAAACATTGTAGCTTTTCCAGTAGCTAAATAAATTTTCCCCTAAGTAGTGGTGCAGTGTGACCAAATGTTACATTCCATTTTGCCTTAACGGTTTACAGATGTGTTAAGGTTCTTGGTATTGCAAATATATTTCAATACTTTTGTCTTTCTTTTGTCTGTAATTTAATAATCAATATGAGTGAATCAAATTAATTACATTTCTAAAATGCTTTGTACATTTTCTGAGCCAAAATGTTAACTCGTGTTTAAAGTCAACGAAGTGTAATATAAAGCGATATTTTGAAAGGCCACTCATTAATAACAGAGTAATACATCTGATTAGAAAGAGTAATACATTTAATAAGTAAAACATTTGATTAGTAAGTATAAGTGGGTGTGCGTCATATGAAGTAAAGAACCTACTATAATAACAGACTTTATGATTGCCAAAATAAACCTACTTAAAACAGACTTCATGGTCGCCATCTTACAGCACCTGTCACATTTATATTCTACATCTCTAGAGCTCCATATATGTATTGAACTGACTGCACATTAATACATATATTCATGTTTTAGTATTTTTTGTATCTGGGATAGTTTACAAAATAAAACAATTCTTTAAAATCATAATTGTATTGCATTACATTGTTTTAAGCCCCAAATCCCAAAAGGGTATCTTAAACTGTACCTTAACTACTTTACCTTATGAGTATCTTGTCAAGCAGCTTTTAGAATAACTTCCCCAACACTGGATTTCAGGAAGTAAAGAAATAGTCTGCGCATTTCAGAGGTTAATCTCCTGTCATCACATTTCCCAGCTTCAGCCATCTATATCGGGCTCCTTGTAACGACAAAAAAAAGTTGACTAGGGAGAAAGCGGATAAGAGGAACTCTTTTTGGGGACTGTGTGGGATTTATCTACGATGTGGGCCTGGTCAATTCTGGCAGCAGTGTCCAGAACCAAGCCAGGCCAGCCTATCACTGTATAAGAGTTGTAGAGACTGTTAAGGCTAATGGCATTTCACCTGCTGTATACATGTGCAGTGGTAAGACCAAGGGTTTATCCCTGAGGGCATCCTGTTTTGCACTCTCAGGTACACGGTCCCTGATTGTGTAGAAGCAGCCTTGATTCTATAACCTCTGTTCCCTGAGAGGGGAACGAGACGCTGCGTCACCTTTCCATACCTCTTGCATGCCTGGGAGCATTTTGCTTGTCGAAAGCTATCTTTGTTCTGTGCTGGCTTCCTTTTATAGCTTCTGCATTTCGCCAGCACACATCATGACATAACGTCAGTCAGCATTGGACTGGTTGTACACATGCTTCAAATGCATGTGTCAAGGGTGTTCCCCAAAGTATTAACATATGATGTAGCATCTCATTTCCTTCTCAAGAAACAGAGGTTACAGTCATAATCTTAGACAATTTTCACCACACAGTTATTATGGCCAAAAAACTGTAAAAGTATTATCGCAGTTTCTATTTAAATTTTTAAAGCAAACAATAATGCTATCAGTTTATCTGTAATTTAGTTTGTTTAGGGTTTTTATTATTCTTTTTTTGACCAATGAATCACATTCAAAAGTGTAAGGAGGCAGGACAGAGATTGTAGCCATTGTGGCTCTTAAGGAAAATTGTTAAATGGGTATAATAGCACCACCTACTGTACTGGAGTGTCAACAAGATATGGATGCTGAATTATTCTTAATATTGTAGGGTAGTATGTAGTATTAACGCTGTAGCAATAATCATGATTATTAATATCAAGTCAACACCAGTATATTGCATTTTAATTCCTGTTTTTGTCTGACATTCCTGCTATGACAATCTAAAAGTGTAGTAATGCTACCATTGTTTAGCTAAAGGTTTGTGTGTGTGTGGTCCTAATATTCACAACATTATGAGAATCAGATGTCCCCCAAGTAAAGTAATACCAGTAAATTTTGACTTTGTGTTGACATTTTTAAGATTTAAAGCTTATAAATCATAGTTTGTACAGTACAAAAATCATTACGTCTATGGAATGTCCCATGAAAAATATAAAAAACCCAATGTGTGTGTGTGTATAGGGCATGAAGGGAAATGAAGTCATTCAGATGATTGAGAGTGGAGAAAGGATGGGTCCTCCAGTCGACTGCCCAGCTGAGATGTACAACCTTATGAAGAAATGCTGGACATACAAGTAAGCTAAAAGCACTACTTTTAACTTTACACTTGCAAGTGGCAAGTAGAGGTGTTTGAGAACAGACTTTAGGTTGGCTTGAGAAAACTTTGTCTGAAAGTTAAAAACAGAAATTTAAAAATTTAACATAGTAGTAGTAGTTTGTAAAGCTTAAGGATAATAGATAGAATTGATACTAACTATAAACCAGTGTACTTATCCACTGAGTATTCAGCAAATTGTCTATCGATTCTAAGAAATGTTACTCTTCTGGCCTTAAGAAGCAAACACTCTTACTGCGACACAGTACTTCTTCAGAGCAGGCAACAAAATCAAGGCAGTTTAAGTGACGTTAATATGTGAGCAATAAATACAGAAGCAATTCACCAGTAAATACAAATGTGGGTTTATATAAAGGGGCACAACTTAACACTACTATTCTTTGTACAGTATATAGAATATATATATATAGAGAGAAATCATATACTTGCATTGAGCTTTAGTGCAGAGCATAAATCCGAATGTGTGCAAAGAGAGAGTTCTGAGGTGTACAGACATGCAATGTAGTTCCGGAGTTCCGGAGATCAACAAAATTATCTTAAGCCCAGCATCTCAAAGGGTTTAAGCCTCTCATGATGGAGGGGTGGCAGAGGCCAAAGATTAGTAAAGAAATGACAGAAGAAGAGAGAAAGAGAGAGCTCCAATGGTTATTTTTATTATCAAGCCCAGTGAGCCCAAAATTGACCAATAGTTGTTGAGTGGGAAAAAGTTTCTTTGCATCGCTCAATACCTTATTTGCATGTTTATAGCCACATGGCACATTTGCAAATATTAATCAAGGTTATTACAGATAAGAAGACCATCTGTTAGATAGTAAATATGACAGGATTTGAAATACATTAAGTTGTGATTTATCCCAATGCAGGAATACAAGCACAACATAAGTCAAACTTGCATATCTACAGAGTTACAGTTAAGATCATAGTATGGGAACCAACATTCAACAGGAATGTATACATATATCTACAGTTTAGTACAGTTTAGTTGTGATCACATAAACAGAATGTCATTCCTTTGGTGTATTTGAATGTTCCTAGTCTCTTCTGGGCCATGTGGGGCTATCCCTTCTCATGGAAGTTCTTTGAAGATTGGGCAGGGTGTCTTAAACTGTCCTGTTGGAGCCTGGGGTCTTTTACCCCCACACTGGGTTTGGGAGTCCAGACACTACACTAGCATGTTAAACCATTAGTAGCAGATTTTAGCATGATGCTAGCATGTTTCAGCAAGACACTAACACACTCAAAAAAGTCAATTAGTCGTGTTGGATTTGCAAAATAAAAAAATGTCTGACTAAAAAGAATATAACAAGTTTACTTATGTTAAATGATTAATTCTTGTTATTTGGAACTAAATTAAGAAATAATCAAATGAATTAGATAAACACCTGTTGATTCAATGAGACTGAGGCGATTCAAATCAACAACTCTCTCTGGGGAGTCACTGCGCGCACGCAGTACAGTAGGTGGCGGTAACAAACCTCATCGTTTGGATGCCACCCGCCGTAAACCAGAAGAAGAATTACTGTGCATTCTCAGCACTGCGGGTTATTTTGTTGGCTAAATGTTTCTTATACATTTTATACTTTTACATTTTGGATAGGAGTTTTAAAGTATAGAAAGCTGTTGAAACTTAATTGGTGCCTGTTAAAGCCTAATGTCTTGCTTCATAGTGCTGTCATCTAAAATTTTTTTTAACTTAAACAACAAGATAAAAACTTATGGCTTTCCTGTAGCTCAGTGGTTAGAGCATGGTGTTAACAATGCCAAGGTCATGGGTTTGAACCCAGGGATTGCACATACTCAGAAACAATGTATAGCATAATGCAATGTAATTTGTAATGTAAAAAGATGCCTTGGATAAAAGCGTCTGCCAAATGCATAAATGTACAATTAAACAAGAAATTAATTAAACTTTGTTTTATTACTGCTTTACTGTCATTGAGTGAATTAGAATAAATTTGATTAGACACACAATATCAACATTTTGAGTCAATTAGTTGCAAAGAAGTTGGACTGACCAATAAAACCAATTCAGGTTTACTTGATTTGATTAGATGCATAATGGGTGCTACGATTAAATTATGTTCATTCAACAATAGATTCTTTTTCAGTGCACATCACTTAACACAATTCTAGCATGACATAGCATGATGCTAGTATTGATATATGATGTTAGCATGTTTCAACATGATTTAACATGATGCTAGCATGATTTAGTATGATAGATATACTATGGCTTTTTCATGATGTTATGAGTTTGCTTGGGTGCTCTAAATGGTTGCTAGGGTGGCTGGACAGTTTATGTGGTAATAATCAAAGACTACTTGCCAGTCTGAGACAAAAGAGGCCACCTAGCTTGTCTCTACAATGTTTTGATGCCTCTCACTTTTATTAGTGGAAGATAATGGGGTGGTTGCTAGGGTACTATATAACTGGTTTCTAGGGTGGGGCTATGAAGTTGAAATGTCAATTTGTTGCTGCTTGCTAAGCTGAGTGATATGAGCCCACCCCCAAGTCTCTAACGACATTCTGATGCAAAGCTATGACATCATAAAGATCTGATCCATATTAAGTCTATGGAATCTTTCACCCACATTTTTGTATGCCCAAAAACATCCTACACCCGATTGCTTATGTGATATGACCCGAAGTCATATCACGGCTCAATAAGAAAGTCATTTCATGGTTTAATTTCAGGTGAGGAGTATCTTTTGAAAATGATAAATTGTTCACTTTTTGTGTTCTTTATAGGCCAGAGGAGAGACCTGGATTTTGTGTCGTTGAACCCAGATTGCGACATTATTATTATGACATAGCCCAATGATGACCTGACCAATTCTTTTCTTTCTGGTTAGTATTTATGTATAAATTCCAATAATTAAATAATCTACAGATTTTTTAAAAATTCTTTTTAGCAATAATTTGTGACAGTTTACGTAATGTTAAGCTATGTTTTTGAACCTGACTTTAGCAATGCATGAGATGCAAGAACAAAAGCATTAGTGCTTTTAAAATATTTAAATTTGGCTTCTGGTGGCAAGTTATAAAAGAACATCAATGTTCAGTGATGTATTCCTTATTGATGCACTTAATGCAGCAATACCAGCTAGCATAATTAAACTACTGTGTCCTAATTAGATGTGCCATGACGAGTTAGCAGTAGGCAATTTGTCTGTCCACCAAAAATAGGGCATGGCATAACAATTACTAATCACAGCCAATCAAAGTAGTGAGTTAATGCATTCTTTCTACTTGCATGCTCATTGTGCAATGCCAAAGAGCTTACAACATAAATTACATATATTAATGTAAGTAAATTACATATAAGTAAATTACATATATTATATGGGGCTTGTCACTGTTATTGCTGGTTAGGACAGAAACAAGTGTTTTAATTATATCTTCTATAGTTTGTCATATTGTCATGTGTGCATCCTTAAGACATGATGTAAGGGCCAAAAAGGCCTATAATATTTCTATAATTGTTGTTCATGAAAAATATTTTTTTTATTGTTCATAAATTGTTTAAAACTGAAAAGTTAAACTGAGAATCTATCAATTTATTGTGATTTCTTTATTTACAGTAGCAACTCCAGATTTTGCAGTTGTAAAATTAAATTGCATGACATATCAGAATGCTGAGCTTTCTTTATTTGATGACATGGATAATTGATACTAAGCAAATGGCACATATCCGCAGTGATGTTCAATAAAGCTTTAAAAACTATTTATTGTGTTATTTTCTTAATTGCACAGTAAAAGCAAGTCAATTTATCTGCATACTCTAAACATACCCCAATTGATTTAGGCCAGAGATCATTTGGTTCAGAGAATAAGGTTTAATTTTTAACAATTCAGAAAAACTGTTAACAAGTTCAGGTAGGTAGGCGCTGTTAGCAAATCTCTTCCATTCTCTTATAAAAAATAAGTATACTTCAAGTTCAGTTTATTAAATATACTTAAAGTATATTTTAAGTAGTAAGTATACTAATAGTTATATGCCGAAATAGTATACTTAAGTATACTATTAAGTAAGTATACTATTCCAATACTTCTTGTTACTAAATAGGTCAGTATACTTTTAAGTGTAACAGTAGTAAACTTTGACAGTAGTAAACTAGATTACATCTACTTTTTTGTACAAGAACGGTAGGGCTTATTAGTAGTAGTATTAAATAAAGTCTATGTACGGGTATTCGCTGCAATATTGTCTTTGGTTTTATTAATTTTTTTATTTTATCATTGATCATTTAATTGTGCTTCTATTGCGCTTCAGCCGGAACCTCTAACACGCATGCGCATTCTAAAGCGGCGCCTAAATCAAATTTCGATCACGTGGGCTTACTTAAGATGTGTGGCAAGCACTCGCGATTGTAAAAACATCCAAAAAAAGAAAAATAGATCTAGAAGGGCGGGTGTTTCAGGAGAAATGGAAAGAGAAGTATTTCTTCTGTGAGGTCAACGGCAAGCCGGTATTTTTAATCTGCTCACAAGCCATGGCTGTGCAAAAAGAGTACAACATTTAACGACACTATGACATACACACAGAAAAATTATAAATACACTGGACAGCTCCGAACGGAAAAAGCTAATGATTTAGCATTAGCTTTGAATAAAAAGCAAGCAATGTTCACAAAAAGAGCAGGGACTGATGAAGCTGTTTTTTTTTTTTTTTTTTGCAAATTAATTTGTAATTTGGTGCACTATGATTTAAAAAAAAAAAAGGAGATTTGGCCCGCACATGGTCGGTCACATTTCTTCTCATCCGGCACTCACCCTAAAATGAGTTTGACACCCCTGGCCTAGAGACTTCAAACTTGGCAAAGTGACTATAACTATTCCAAAGTTAGGTCAATCGACAATGGAAAATTGGCATGCAGTGGCTTATTGATTATATAGTGGATTATTGTTACTCTACCCTAAAGCTGGTCATGCAACTCAAACAGCATGTCTTAGGTCCCTGAAACTTTGAGGGATGGTAGTAAGACCCCAAGTCTACGGCGGCGCAGATTATTTGACCTGATCGGCCACTTAGTGGCACTATAAAATAAAAAAGTAAAATTGTCTAAAACAATGCAATCATTTGTCCGATCAATCTAAGAATTGGTATGCAGTGTCATTGTCTAGGGCACCATCATGGTCTATGAGGACATTATCGTTTCTTAAAAAACATGGCCGCCATCTCCGCCAGGCCAACTGGAATGAAACTTGGTGGGCCTGTTTGACACATGACCCCAAAGGTCTGTAAGAAAGAAATTGGCCACTGGGGGACACTACCTTGCGTTTAGGATGGGTTAATGATTGTATCATGCAACGTTTGACACACAGACAAAATATTGATATCAAGTTAGATTAAATTCTTCAAACAACTTTGCCTCTAAAACCACTTCTGTCAATTTAATATTTGCGAATATAAAAAAAAACTACTGTTCAAACTAGTTTTAGGTTTTTCACCTAACATCAATAAAACCTCTGCAGTACAATTCTATGAACTCTCTAGGTAAATAATTATAAAAAAATGTTGAACCTGTATTTTGGAACGATATAACAGGGTCATTTAAAAAAATGGGTGTGACAAAGTGAAACAATAAGCCTATATTTCTTAAATGAAACATCAGAAGGCCAGCTAAGTGAGCTCATGTATCTTGTGATTCTAAAGAGGCATGCAAAAGTTTGTGTGGGACAGACAATATGTCATGCTACAGTAGTTATAAGTGCTTACAGGCTTGCTAAATAAAAAATAAAAATTATATGCATTAATCAGTGCTGAAGTGCCTGAACCCTGATAATATCTGCATTGTGGCTAATATGCCTGTATTTTGTGTATATGAAAGTTCAAGGTAACATGCTAAATGTTTTATGAAAGCGGAATTATTAATTGTAAATGCCTTTTAGTCTCCATGTTTAGGCTGCAATTCTGTTTTGTCCAATAAAAGGATTCCCCACAGACCTCACATTCCCCAGCACACTTGTTTCATCTGTGGAGTTTATGTATAAGAGAAGTAGTTAACCCCTGAGCTTAATGTATCATTTGGAGCTTGAGATAAGGTGTCAACCACATATCAGAGAGTGGGTTTTTACCTTCTGATGCTAAGAACTTGGCTGGGCAATGGGTACTATGGTGCTCCAGGAGTGCCACTTGTGGCTGAACCTTGCAGAGATGAGGAAAAGGTTTGATTGATGCCCCTAGCTTTTAAGGTGGCTTGTTCAATGACAATGTTTACACAGGACTTTGCCCAGCAGTTTTCAGCAGTCAAGAAGCAGGAGGAGGTGGTGCCCCACTACCTAAACATCTCATTGAGTTTTTCCCATAATTACCAACGTTTACCAAATATGCGTCCCTTAGTGCATATTTAATCCGAAAAAGGGGTAATCCAAAACCCTTGTGTTATGTCCTGGAAGTATGAGTCCAACAGTAGCAACTCCTCAATCCAGCTGTGTGTTTGGCGAGTTTGTTTGCCATGCTGCCTCCTTACAGTTACAGTTACTTCCTATTTCCTGTGATGTGACAGGGAGGCCAGACTATATTTAAAGACATACACATAAAAGGTAAGAAGAATGAAGTGGCTTATACGTGTTAAAGCTATTAAAACTCTAACATACATAAGATTATCACAATATAGTATATAAGAGCAGTAAAAATGTATCATTATCCATGGGTATTGTTTAATCAACCAGTTGTGTTCTATTGCCACTAGATGGTGCTGGTAAACCACTTTAAAACATGTCTGCAGCCATAAATGTAACAAAATGTGCAAGAAAACCTTAATTCAAAATTTGAACATGCAAGTCTTTGCATGTACAATTTTAAACAATTAACTTTATCTACTGGATAGCATAACCACAGCAAGTATAATCTGTAATGCACAAAATGTCCTACATCAAGCTACAGTCAAATAATTGTTTAAGAAATAATTGTTTTCTATGATATTGTTAAATTAAAACAGCTCTTTAGATTATTGGTTAAAAGATGAACAACCGAAAAATGTTTGCTGATTGCGACACCAATGGGTTGCTACCATACAGAATTTTAGCAAGGCTGTGGAGGTTACAAGTGGAGTTTATTGTCATTTCAACCATATACAAGCACATAGTAAAACAAAACAACGTTTCTCCAAGGTGCTCCAATACACAAACATTTACATTTACATTTAGTCATTTAGCTGACGCTTTTATCCAAAGCGACTTACAAATGAGGACAGGAAGCAACTTCGATTACAATAAGCGACAACAGTGAATAAGTGCTATACACAGGGCTCAGGTTTTTCAACACAGTATAAGAAATTTTTTTTATTTTTATTTTTTTTTTGTCCCCAAGTAGAAGTGGGGGTGTGTTAATAAATTAGTTGCGGAAGAAAAGACGAAAAAGATAAGTTTTTAGTTGTTTCTTAAAAATGGCTAATGACTTAGCCATTCTGAGATATGGAGTTCATTCCACCAACCGGGCAGGTTGAAAGAGAGGGTCCGGGAAAGTGATTTCCTCCCATGTTGGGATGGAACCACCAGGCGACGTTCATTAGCAGAATGCAAATTCCTGGTGGGCACATAAGTGCGAAGGAGTGAGAGTAGGTAGGCCGGTGCAGATCCAGTAGTTGCCTTAAAGGCCAACATCAGAGCCTTGAATCTAATGCGAGCAGCTATTGGCAGCCAGTGCAACTGGAAAACACTGAACAAACATTGAAAATCACATGACTACAAGGGCTACATAATTTATACATAAAGTGCAGACAGCACAAGACAGTACAATGACGATTGGGACAGACTATGGGCATAGTAAGTCCCAGTGCAGCCGCGACCAGTACACAGTTGTGTTAAGAAGAGAAAAGTAAACCTGGTGACAATAACAGATGTAAACATGAATGTTAACCCTAATTATAGCAGCAGGATGCAAAAACATAAGGTGCAAAAGGACTGTAGAGGGTGGCGAAAGCACAGTTGTGTGTATAAATAGTTTGTGTGTGATCCTTCAATACAGTTTCTGAATTTTAAAAAGTCTGATGGCATGGGGGAAGAAACTATTGCATAGTCTGGTCGTGATGGCCTGAATGCTACAGTACGTTTTGCCAGATGGTAGGAGGGTGAAGTGTGTGTGGGGTCATCCACAATGCTGGTGGCTTTGCGAATGCAGCGTGAGGTGTAAATGTCTGTGATGGGGGAAGACAGACCCGATGATCTTCTCAGCTGTCCTCACTATCCGCCGAAGGGTCTTGCGGTCCTGCAGTGGTCTTGCAGTGATGCAGCTGCACAGGATGCTCTCGATGGTCCCTCTGTAGAACACGGTGAGGATGGGGCATGGAGGGAGGCAGTTGTTCAGGCCCAGCAGGTTCAGCTTTCCAATCAGGTGCTGGGGAATTATTGTGTTGAATGCTGAGCTGAAGTCTATGAACAGCATTCAAACATATGTGTCTTTATTGTCCAGGTGGGTGAGGGCCGGGTGGAGGGTGGTGGTGATGGCATCATCTGTTGAGCGGTTGGGGCGGTAAGTGTATTGCAGAGGGTCCAGAGAGGGGGTCAGCAGGGTCTTGATGTGCCTCATTATAAGCCTCTTAAAGCACTTCATGATGATAGGTGTAAGTGCAACGGGACGGTAGTTGTTAAGGCAGGACACTAGTCTTTTTTGACACTATTTGAACAATGGTGGTGGCCTTAAAGCATGTCGGAACAACAGTGCTGCTCAGGGAGGTGTTAAAGATGTCTGTGAAAAAATCTGCCAGCTGGTCTGTGCATCCTCTGAGCACCCTGCCAGGAATGCTGTCTGGACCAGCAGCCTTGCGCAGGTTATTCCTCCAAGTTGGTGAAGTCGCCATCAGTTGCCGCTTCCCTGAACATGTGCCAGTCAGAATGTTTAAAACAGTCCTGAAGAGCAGAGATGGCTCTTGCTGGCCAGGTTTTTACCTGCTTCAGAACCGGTTTCGAGCGTCTGACTAGCTGTCTGTATGCTGGGATTAGCATAACATTAGCATTAACAGAGATGTGGTCTGAGTAGGTGGGGGCGGGGCTCTGCACGGTACGCACTGGGAAAGTTTATATAAACAAGGTCCAGCGCGTTCTTTCCTCTCGTTGCAAAGTCTACATACTGATAGAATTTAGGCTTACCGTACAGAGCTGTGTTTCTGTCAGCACGAAACAAAGCTAGCCCGTCTAGCTGAATGGTGGCATTCAGAACTCTGACGCTGAGCCACATGTCTCTGAACTCACCCTGCATAGTTTGCTTAATTAATCAGTTAAGCAGAAGTTGGGTAACACTGATTAAAAGAGAGAGGAAACCACCCAAACCACTGTAGAGCCAAGGAGTCAAAGAATGCCAAGAGGAAAGGAGATATCCGAGGACATCAGGAAGAAGGTGGTGACAGCTGAAGCTGGGCCGAAAATGGGTGATGCAACAAGACAACGACCTTAAGCATTCAAGCAAATCCACCAAGGAATGGCTTAAAAGAAAGAAGGTTCACACTGTTGATTGGGCCTAGTCAAAATCCGTATCTCAATCCAATTGAAATGTGGCTAGACCTGAAGCGAGCGGTACATGCCAGATGTCTCTCCAACCTCCCTCAGATGGCTGAGTTCTGCAAGGAGGAGTGTGCAAAAATCCCCAAAGACAGATGTGAGAGACTGGTCAGTGGTTACAGAAGACGTTTGGTTAAAGTAATAGCTGCAAAAGGAGGTGCCACAAGCTACTAAATAAAAGGCTTCACATACCTCTGCACATGTCAAATATCCAGTTTTTGTGAGATTAACCCCTTTTGTTCAATAAATAATGAATATTGCCTTACAACTCCCAGTGACAAAGATAAAGGGAACTGTAGTGAGAAAACTCTGAAGGATACAAAAAATACAATCCAATTCTGGAAAGTTCTTTCTAAAGGAATCACATAAACCTTCTAAATATCCCAGGTTTTGCACACTTGTCAGCTGCCATCTAGTACAATACTTTCTTTTTGTTGTAACCTTTCACTCCCTGTGATTAGCAAAGTTGTATCGATGTGGCTATCAGTGCTGTTGGGATTGGTTTAAGAAAATGTAAAAGCATAGTATAAATGATTCTGTGATGATTTCACAATAATTGTGAATACTTTTTTGAACAGATAACACTTTGAATTTCTTGTCCTTCCAGTCTGCCCAACAGCAGGTCTCATGAATTGTCATAGCTCTGCTCTCCCTACAACCCTGTGGTCAGTGGAACAACCATCCTAAGTCGACCATCGGCTGCATCCCTCCAGTTTCTTTTCTATTTATTTCTCTAACGATTGTTTAAGCATTAGCACTTATGTTATTTATTCAGAATGAATCATTTCAATGAACTCCATACTTTTGTAAGTTGTTTTAAATAGAATTGCCTGCTAAATATGTAAGTATTATAATGGATTTAATCCAAATCCATCCTAAAAGTGGATGCAGGCCCAGCAGATGATCCATGTATATACACTAGAGAAACGCACTGACACGTGCATCACACACACACACACACACACACACAAGTCAGTCACAGGACAGAACCACAAAAAACAGACATATCCGGCCACATGCACATTCCTCACTAGCCTTTCGATCAAGAGCCCTGACACAGATATAAACACACACACACATTTGTGGTGATAACATTTGTGTTAATAGTTTTCTTAATGCAGTATCGGATTTGAGAGAAGGGGTTTGTACTGGATTATAACTGGGTTTGTATATGTTCCCAGGGTTGGGTAGAACAGGAAATAAGCTTTTTGTAAAAGACATTGAAGTAGATATGGGTCAGATAGGTAGCATTTAATGAGCATGAATGGCCTTTTGGTCAGACTGAATTGCTTTTTCAACTGAGGTAAAAGCAAACAACTTTCTATAAACAGTATTGATAAATACTTTTGTGTTGTACATACACATTAGTGTACATAAACTACACTAACAATAAAGTAATTAATATAAGACATGCAATTAACTGTTGCTTTGATATTTTATCTAAGTCAGTTTTTGTATCGTGACCTTGTTTTAGGGGCTTTTTGGGGCCCTTAAAAGTTAAACCTCGCCTGAAAATTTGTTACTAATGTTTCTATTTTAAATAAAGTAACAGATTGTATTACTTGTGGATAAGAGTACTACAATTATTGTTAAGAACTGCACCTGTTACTGAATTTTTTTTTCACTAAAATGACCTTAATGACCCGATTAAGTGTGAACCTAAAAAAGCCTTACATTAAATAGGTTCCTGTTTCTTTTTAAACTCCACAAAGTAAAATATTACACACAGCACACACATTAACAGATCCATTACAGGTGTATGCGAAAGCTAAGAGAAGCTTTCTTTTATTGTTTGAGGACAAGTTATCGCCTAACGGAAGAATCGGCCCCCACACGCAAGAGGAGGTTCCCCTTTACGCAACCCCCCATGCCCCTCACCCCTTCCTTCTTGACTTTTTGTTGTGGAATCGTCTTCGGCCCTGCAACTGGGACATCTGCCGGAAACAAGTCACCCACAGTGGGATGTGCATTGCCTTTCACAGGCCCCTGCAGCTTTGGGGAGTGAAGCCACAGCTCAGGCCTGTAGCAGTGTTCCTGGTCAAGGCAGATTGCCTGCAGACATCTGATAGCAGCCAATCGGAACCCATGCAGTAAACAGACAGAATCTGGTAACAGAGACGGTAAACCAGACCTATTTCTGTTGCGTCTCGGCTTGTGGCAGATGTGAGGGTGGTCCGTCTTTCATTCAGATTCTTTGCCTGACAGGTGCTTTAACAGTCACTCTCAAATCCTCAAAAGATGGTTTATGGGAAATCTAAGACCCAAATAATTTAAATTCAGGTTATCAAGTTCAAAGCTTTGCCTGGTATGGCCACTTTCTAGATAAATAATGTTTGACATTAAAAACATCAAAACAATTTAACCATGAAAGCTTATTTCTATAAGTAATTGATAGTTGATTAATTTGTATTACCAATAAGAGTGTATTGTTAACCATATATATCTATTATTCATTTTTTTCAATTCATTTTATTTAATGCTTATTAAAAGTTTAGAATTGACACCTTGGAAAATGATATTATGATTTAGGATATGGATTGACTATCTTTAAAATTTGTGGCATAAAATTATCAACATAAAGTGATAAAATTGTCAGGACTAAATTGTCTGGTCTGATCACCCTGGGCATTTGTTCGTCCATGTGTTGTTGTTTTGTGTTGAAGCACGCAGTTATTGTTTTGACAGCTCGCCACGCATCTCCTCCCTCATTCACCGCTCAGCCTGCATTCCTGCCCTGCCCGTCATCCGCTCGGTCTTCCCGCTGCCTGCTTTCCTCTGTCTGCGCCAGAGCTGCTGATCTCCTTCTTCCCAGCTTGTTTCTGCCTTTGTTTCAATTGTGAATTAAACTGTTTAAATGCAATTGGATCTCTTGTCATCCCTCACAAATCTGACCAGAATGGATCCAGCACACCTCCCAGTTTTACGCTCATGTCTTCAGTCTTTGAATTGCTGCAGGGAGCCGGGTCTTCACTATGCTTGATTTCCGCAATGCCTATCACCTGATCCGCATCCGGGAGGGGGATGAGTGGAAGACAACGTTCAACACCCCCACGGGACACTTTGAGTACAGAGTCCTTCCGTCCAGTCTTGCGAACGCTCAGGCTGTCTTCCAGGCCCTTATTAATGACGTGCTGAGAGACATGGTAAAGTTTGTTCCTTCTCCTCAGGTTTATGTTCAGCACATGAGGGGAGTCCTACAACAGCTCCTGGCTAATCACCTTTATGTTAAGGCGGAAAAGTGCGAGATCCACGTCAAGTCGTTTTCGTTCTGGCCGAATGGCCAGTCCCTGACTCCCGTAAGGTGTTGCAGCATTTCCTGGGATTTTCCAACTTGTACCGGCGTTTCATCAGAAACTTTGGCTCGGTTGCTGCTCCGCTCTCTGCTCTTACTTCCACTAAGAAGCGGTTCAGGTGGAACCCGCAGGCTCAGAAGGCTTGTGATGTACTCAAGTCCCGTTTCAGGGAGGTAGATGTCTCTGATGTGGGAGTTGAGCGCTTAGCGGTCTGAAAGTAATGGGAAGGTGCACCCCTGCGCCTGCTTCTCCTACCGGCTGAGTCCCACGGAACTATGATATCAGCAATCGAGAGCTGTTGGCTGTTGTCAAGTTGGCTCTGGAGGAGTGGTGCCATTGGCTGGAGGGATCAGCGCAGCCCTTCCTGGTCTGGAAGGATCATAAAAACCTTGAGTACATCCATTCAGCCAAGAGGTTGATGGGAATGTCAAGCCTGATGCCCTCTCTTGTGCATTTGAGTCCCCCGGGGAGCAGGCACCGGCCGAAGCCATACTCAAACGAGCTTGAGCCGGTTGCGCTGTGTCCTGAAGTCCTCCGGTGGGGTCATTCTTTCAAGTTGGCTTGCCATCCAGGCATTTGAAGGTCACTGGTAGCCATCCGGCAGCAATTCTGGTGGCCTTTTAATGAAACCCGATGTGTGGCAGTTCATGTTGGCTTGCTCCGTCTGTGCTCAGAACAAGACTTCTAATTCTCTGCCCTTTGTTTGCTTCACCCTCTCCCCATTCCCTCCTGTCCCTGGTCCCACATTGCCCTTGACTTTGTCACTGGGCTCCCTCCGTCCAATGGTATCCTGATTGTGGTGGATCGCTTCTCCAAAAGGGCCCATTTTGTTCCTTTGCCCAAACTGCCCCCATCCTGGGAAACTGCTCAAATCTTGGTTGATCACATCTTCCTGCTCCATGGGTTACGTACTGATGTTGTGTCTGAGAGGGGCCCACAGTTCATTTCCTGGTTCTGGAAAAAGTTCTGGAAAAAGTCCCACCAAGGACCTTCCTCTCTGGGTGCCATCTCGCAAGGTCTCATCAAACAGGATTGCCAGCGTGGTGAGCCCAGTGGCGGTCAGGCTTCAACTTCCAGGCTTCGCCCTGCCCGCGTCTCCTGGATAGCTCCCTATCTACACTGTCAGGCAGTGACAGTGGACGCTCTACACTCGTCGAAGGGGTAGAGGTTTCTAGTAGTTAGTCATCAGAGCCGGGCCACGTAGAGTCTTTCGTCTGGTTTCCACCCCAAACCAATACGCAATGCGAGCGAGCCAACCAGAACCTCAAAAGAGCCCTCCGCCTGTCGTCTCAGAATCCGAGTTCCTGGAGCCACCAGCTCTAGTGGGTTAAGTACGCCCGAAATTCCCTCCTTGTCTCTGCATCTGGTATGTTCCCCTTCGAATGCTCTCTTGGTTACCAGCCCTGTTTCCCGCACAAGAACCCTAGGCTTCGGCAGACGCTGTTAGCGCACCTGGAAAAAGGCTAGTGGGGTCTTGGCTCAGACCTCTCTTCCTCCTCTCTCTCATCCTGTCTACACTTGTGGTCAACGTGTATGGCTTTCCACCAAGGACCTTCCTCTCTGGGTGCCATCTCGCAAGCTGGTTCCCAGGTTCATTGGACCATACAGGATCGCCAAGGTGTTGAGCCCAGTGGCGGTCAGGCTTCGACTTCCAGGCTTTGCCCTGCCCGCGTCTCCTGGATGGCTCTCTATCTACACTGTCAGGCAGATACTTGACGCTTGTTGAAGGGGTAGAGGTTTCTAGTAGATAGTGGACTGGGAAGGCTATGGCCCGGATAAGCGGAGTTAGGTGCCGTCCTGGGACATCTTGGACCACTCGATTGAGGACTTCCGCTGTCGACAGGGTAGTCGTACAGGGGGTGGTACTGTCAGGACTCTGGTCTGATCACTCCGGGGTTTTGTTTGTCCATGTGTTGTTGTTTTGTGTCGGAGCACGTGGTCATTGTCCTGACAGCCTGCCACGCACTGTCTTCATCTTCCCTGCCCTTGTGTTCCCTGCCCTGCCCGTCATCCTTCCGGTCTTCCCACTGCCTGTTTCCCTCTGTCTGCGCTGGAGCTTCTGAGCTCCTTCTTCCCAGCTTGTTTCTGCCTTTGTTTCAATTGTGAATTAAACTGTTTAAACGCGATTGGATCTCTTGTCATCCCTCACAAAAATAAAAGTGATAGCAACAAAAAGTGATCAAAAGAACTAATATGAAGCTGTTAACAGCAGGGGAGGGAGAGCAGTAAGACATGTGGTTCAATGTTTAATTTATTATGCACTAGATGCCCGTACAGCTGCTAGTTCAAACCACTGGATATCCGCTGGAAGTCTATTCAGTCTTCCCTAAACCCTATGTGGTCGCCCTGTGGTCAAACTAAAAGACGACCGCTCAGTCTATGTCTAGGACAACATTTGTTTCATTTGTTGTGGCCCCCAAAAATAAAAAAAATGTGGTGGGCTTTGTTGCATAACATACTAGAATACCTATGCTACTTCTACAAACACCTGAGGTTTAAAAACAAATTCATCATCAAGTTTCTAATATTCAGCAGCCATTATCAGCCACTTAACATAAAATTCTCATGTAATGAATAAGTGCCATTTTGAACAGGTTAGTTTTTAGTGTAGTTAAAACAACATAGGGCTTAGTATGTAATCATCCAGATTAAGACGTACACATTTTATTCCCATAGCACTATATTGTTGTTTTTACACAATTACATTTTCAGAACTGTAGTTATATGCTGTGATAGCTTACTTCTGTGGTTTGCTGTCATTCTATCAGCTTTTTGGTTGGAAATAATTTTAAAATAATGGTTTCAATAAGCTTGCATATACAGCACATTAAAGAGTTTGATCTTTATACTCTTCCTCATTTTACTATTTCAGTTCAATAGTAATGTCATGTAAACTAACAGCACAAATGTTAAATAAATCCAGAAACATACTTATAATTAATATATAGAATGATACTTTGGTCATTCTCTCAACCAACATAGTGAGTTGCATTTTGTTTTTAAGATCCCTGAACTCATCCATTTAGAAAAAATAATTTAATCAAATTAATAAATAGTTAAGTTTGGCTATACAAATTAATAATAATTAGATTGAAAAAAATATGAATTGAGTCCATTGTGTCCTGATAGCTCTCTGAAATTGATATTTTAGTACTATGTAGCAATTATTGATATTTTCTCATAAAATCTGCACAAAATTAAAATAACTTGTAAAAGTATGCATTAAATTGTGACCTTGAAAATTAAAGTTGAATCAATACCATTCTATAGCACAAGGGGGCACACAAGCACAGAAAATATTTCCACAAATAGTTCCACTCTGATACAGTGACCTTCATTATTCTGACAGTGACAGACAAATAGATTTCAAAACACCTTTATACAAAAAACTGCCCTAATGTTTGGTATAGGTATTTAGTATTGTTTGGTATACTGAGTATAGTTGTTTTACTGAGTAGTGGAGGATGGTTGATGTAAAAACTCTATAGTAGTTCAGTAGATAGAAATGCATATATATATATATATATATATCAAAGCTTTAGTAGCCTTAGCAGTGTCTGAACCACCATAATTCGGTACTCAAAGTTAACATACTCCTCAATAGTCCACGTGTAGTTAGGCTGGGGAACAATAACCCTGTATACAGGATCCAGCCCAAATCTGAAAATGGTCATGATTGCCTGGTCCTCAATAGGTAAATCATAAACCTCATCCAGAAAGTACTGGACGTAAATGTCCATTGGTCTCCTATTCTGGCATGGCCACGGGGACATGGTGACAAAATAACAAAGAACAAAAACCCAGGGAAAAAATTGAACAAAAAAAATGCTGCTGTGCTGTCATTAAAGTCGGTTGGTGATTCTGTTACAGTACGGTAGTGTTTGCGGCGGCAATATTTAATAAAGGAAAAACAAAGACCAAACAAACACTAACCGTGTAAGTGATAGGGGTAATGAAAAATGCAAAACAGCAGCGTGACACAAAGACAATACAAAATACAAGAGACAAGAGCAGTCCAAGGTAATCCAAAATCCAAAGAACATACAATAAGCAACAATCAACAATAACCAACAAACTAAAAACACAAACAGGGAACTTAAAAAGACAGACTAATTAAAGTGAACAAGGTGATACTCATTGCAAACAGGAAGTGAACTAAGTGAAAACCAGAGACGAACAGGAACTTCAAAATAAGAGTCCGGACTCCTAACACATAATAACCATGGTAACATTAAGGAAAGGACGTGACGTGAGGCCAAGTATGGTGACCCATATTGAGAAATTGTGCTCTGCATTTAACCCATCCAAGTGCGCGCACACACACAGTAGTGAACACACACACACCGTGAACACACACCCAGAGCAGTGGGCAGCCATTGCTGCGGCGCCCGGGGAGCAGTTGGGGGTTTGGTGCCTTGCTCAAGGGTCTCACCTCAGTCGTGGTATTGAGGGTAGAGAGAGTGCTGGTAATTCACAATCTCCACCTACAGTCACTGACTGAATTGGGTGTTGGCATCTGGAAGTCATCCAGGGGATCATCATTAGATTCCAGTCGCATTCAGCACAATAGCAAACTAATGTGATGGCTCAACTTTACATTAGAGGGCCCAGCGCTCAGCTATCGACCCACAGCTAAAATTAGGTCAGCAGCTACAGGCACAAAAACAAATGAAACTTTGAAGCTGGGTATATGTAACAGCTCAAAATGGAAACACTGATGTGAACTTCTAGTCAAGAAACAAGGTAAAAGTAAAAATTGAAACAAAATATTGATTTGTGGTATATTTGTAAAGATACCACAAATCATAATCATAGTTATAGAGCTGACATTTCTGAATTATAGCATAATGATTGAACATACATTTAAAATACTGTGGCATAGAAGATTAATACCAGATTTCAGAATGTTGTTTATAGTCCCTAGCTTGGAGTTGTATGATGCTTCATAAAGTAGAGCTTTCTGAAAGTAATCAACTAGTCCCCTAATTACCTTGTTATGATTGAAGCTTACTTTAGCAATACAAAATGTACATAATACAGATGATCAAAGATGTGATTTAGTGTCTAAACATTATTATGGTTACTATTTTTTGTTTTAAATTGGTAAATAAGGACAAATGTAAGTAACATTTGGGCTTCTTTTCTAAACGTCATACCATGATAGGTAGAAGAGACATTAAACACGTTCTTATTTTGCCCTTATTGTTTAGACATGTGCAACAGCGAAAAATACTGTTTTGCGTCATTCAGCCATGTCAGTGCCCACTCCCACTCCTTGCTTCTGCGTACGGTTGCCGAGCAACACATCTTCACCAAGCGTGCATGTGAACATAGTTAAACTGACCACGGTACCTCTTCAAAACACAATATTATTTTTAGCAAACAGTCAATAAATAAGCAGTAATACTGCAAAATTTCATAAGCAGGTTTGTAATAGGGGTCTCTAAAGATCAGTGGACTCTTAGCACTTTCTATACTGAATACAGTCAGTTCAGAGCTGTAAAATACTGCACTGCTACAACACAAGCACAACACAAATTACTATAAACTTTAATATGACCTCTGACTGTAAGTTTCAGCTTAAAAAAATCACGCTTCCAATTACTCAACAATGGGAGGAGTTTTATCCCCCTGTGTGTCTGCCTTGGAGGTTGATGGCACGTGTTATAACAAGCCAGCAAAGAAAAAAGCCTATTTATAGCTCTTGGGTGCGGCTAGAAAAAGCAGCATGTCTAAAGCAGCTGTGCTGGTTTGAATAGCAATGCAGATTCCTTGTTCATAAATATCTAAACAAATATGATCTGCACAAAAACCTTTTAAAGCTGTAAAAGCTGTCTAAAGATTCTAAACATATACATACACAACCAATGGTTGCAAACATATACACGTGTCATAGGATTACGCACATTTTGTGTTGTATAACAAATTTACAATGCCGTTAAATATGTCAGTAGTGGTACCTGACACTCTCCTTTCTCTCACTGACACTCTCCTCCTCTTCCGGGGTTATCTCAACCTGGCTCAAAAAACAGTATATAGTAAATAATAAACAAAACAAAAATGTTTTGATTAATGTTAATTAACTTATGTTAATGTTGATTAACAAAATAATATTTTTATTTCAATAAAGCAACATATCAGTAACAAAAAAAATATAAAATTTAGCTGAGCAGGAAAACATAAAAAAACTAGCTTAAAGATATGCTATTTGTCTTAGCCAGTGTGCACAATGTGTAAACTAGCCCTTCTGACCACCTTATGATAACACTAGCTGCGTTTACATGTACCCTAATAATCCGATCGTAATAGGATTAGAAGCACAATCAGATTTAAAAAGTCACATGTAAACGCATCAATCGGACTGAATTGGCCAGATCCTATCAAAATTTAAATCGGATTGTAAGGGGTGGTTTAAACCTTTTCTAATCCGATCAAGAGGCCTTAAAAATACCGAGTCGGATCGAAAATGAAACTAGAAAGCTCTGCGCATGTGCAATGACGTACAAATTGCATTTGGCGTAATGACGTAGGCGCACGGCTATTGTTTTCAGATGGCGAAGCAAAATTGGACAGTAACCCTTTCACGCGTGAGTTGGAAATTTTCAGACACCCCCCCACCCCAACGTGAGTTTTTTAATGCGTCTGTTATTTTGCAATGTATATTTCATACAAAATATTTATAAAACTTTTACATGCATTGTTAAATGAAAGATTTGCCAATTGTTAAATATGTGCAAACTTTTATAATGATCACGTTAGGGTAAGGGCCGGATGAGAAGATGATGAGCACTATGATCCTTTTTTTAATATCATAGTGCACCAAATTACAAATTGATTTGCAATTTGCAATCCAACACCAACACCAACACC
>JAZGTJ010001720.1:0-51164 GCA_036877575.1 Botia almorhae | reverse complement strand
AGTTGAGGAGATGTGCAAAAGAGGTATTTACATAAAAATTGTGCAAAGGGAGATTGGGGAGAGCAGCACATAGTGCAAATGAATGTAGTGCAAGATAAACATATGTATTTGCATCTATGTATGTAATGTGTGCATAAGTCCAGTCCAGTCCAGAATATATGATAACGTTAAAAAATGACACACCTTCAAATCAGGTCCACCCAACTCACAAAACTTGACATGCTCGGAACGTTGGCTAGCATTCCCTAAAAGTTCTCTAAAAGTGATCAAAAATGTTTATGCCGTCAGGTTGGTAGAAAGTTTTTTAGCGTTATATATCCTATATATCAAAAATGTTATTCTTGAGTTGTTAATGAAACGTTCTAAACCGTTACTGAATGAAATAATAACGTTTGAATAACGTTCTTATAACCAAGTCATAATGTTGATAAAATGTATAAAAAACTGTATGCATTCCTAGAATTTTCAAAACAACCGTTTTTGTGACTTCATGGAAATGTTCTCGTAATCTAAAATTGTTAGCTGGGCATTTGCTGAATGTCAAAAAATGCATGGTCAGCCTGTTAAATCTCATGAAATATTGTGACCTCTGACCCTATGCTGTCCAGCAGACTTATGTCAATAATCAATTCTCATATGCACATGTAATCCATATCGTGCTGTGCCACATAAAAGATATGGGCTACAGATCAGCCCAGGCAGATAGAAGGAATCAATAAAGAGGTATTAAAGGCCAGGCTCTCCACATTGTTTAAGGTGGACAGGAATGGTGGAGGGTTTGGATAATGGGCTTTTTGACACTTGACAGATTGACAATTGCACTCTGTTGCAGGAGGACGAGGCGGGAGACGGACGATTCAGCTTCGCCGCTTACGGCATGGGCCCGGCGTGCCTGCAGGCCAAGGATGGCATGGCCATCAAGGGAAACAACAACAACGCGCCCACTTCCGCCAACCCACCTGAGAAGAGCGTGGAGGAAATGCGCAAGCTCTTCATCAGCCGCGCCAAACGGATCGACACGGTGTCGCGCGTGGCCTTTCCACTGGTCTTCCTCATTTTTAACATTTTCTACTGGATCATTTACAAGATCATACGCAGTGAGGATATTCACAAGCAGTAAGAGGAGATCTAAATACACCTGCCTCCATTGCTCCTCCCCTGTCCTCCATCGCTCATCCGCCCAACCGCCCCCCCCTCCCGCCTTTATCTCACTGCAGCGCTCACTTGCTTCCGGTAACGATGAGCCCCTGGCAGAGGTATTTATGAATATTTTTCGTCTCTTTCTCTCCTGTCCTCCCAAATAATCCGGACCTGTGCAATAGCAATGCAGTAAAATGCATGATATATGAATGTGGCAATATATTTACTAAAAAAAATGAAAATGACTGAAGTAAATATTAAAACTTTGACAAAACATGTCTAAGAATTTCTGAACTGGTGACTGGAAATCCGAGAGGAGATGCTGTGGTGCAACATTTTTCTCAAAGACCTACCGCATTGCGAGAACATGGAGACTCTTTACTGCTGTGTAATATATCATATATTTAAATTATAACACTTCCACAGAAAAGTCTTGGAAAATGAAACATATTTTGAGATCGACAGGCTGTCTGGGGCTTCCATGACTATACAGTGAAAATGCTGAAGGTTCGATTGGGTATGTGCGTCACAAGCACTGTACAGAAGTCCGCTGGGGTCTCGTGATGTCACATTCTCATATGAAGTACTAATGGAATTATGATGCCAGTCATAACAATCGTTTATTCCAGCTCTGGTCGATGTGTTCCTCTATCTGTGCTCACTTTCAGATCATGTTACTTATCAAATCATGTTCTCTGTTCATGTGCCAGACGTAATACTGCTGTAATACATCTTTCAGGTTCACCTGAAAAAAAAACCAGTTACTTCCTTCGTTGTTTCATTTATTTTTCATCCGATGACATTTTCAAAGGATTCTGAAGTATTAAAAAGTAAAACAGCCTTGCTGAGGGGCGAGAGGGGAACAAAACGAAATTTAGATGTGTTTTGGTGTTTTTGTCACGACTTCAAATGGAGCCAGAAATATACACGGAAAAGAAACAGAGGGATAACATTACATTTCATACATATTCTTAACAGCTGAAATTGTTATTTTTATAAGCTTGGTAAATAAGCCGTACAGCCAGTGCCATGATAAAACCAGAACTATATTTCAAACCAAATGTATATTTCGATGATTTTTCAAACTCTATGTATAAATACATACGCCATATGTTGTGCAGAGGAGTTAGTAAGTGCACAGAGGTTTAGTTAATGATGTATAGAAACGCATCCTCATCTGGCTTCTCTATGCAATAATCATATATGCAATTATTTTAGGTGTTCATCATGTTAAATACGGTGAAATTCTGAGGGCCCACAAGACACTGTTTGTTGTTCAACTCCTCCAGTCATTCTAATGTGCAGATTTTCATTGCTCTGAAACAGCATTGGAAAACGTGTCTATGCATGGCTAGGCTTTTTGTGCTACAGAAGATATATAGATGTCATTTTTCACTTTTGTAACGTTTCGTTCGACTGCTGATTTGAAGAGATCCACCAGTTTAAAATGCTGTCCGGTGCTTGACAGGCTGCGTGACAGATGACAGACGCTTTCTGTAGGATATGCAAGTTTGTATCATGCGTAACGTCTTTTTTAACTGTTTGTTTTTCAAACCAAAGAGTATTTTTGTTACTGTGTTGTCTACATAACCTTTTGTATTTGTCAAACTCCAGTGTGAACACTGTATATCAGTGTGACGGCTTGAGATACTTTTGTCTTTCAGTTCCTGTTTTACTTTGATGTTGTTTCATCCGGTTTTGTTAGATCTTCATCCTTCATAAGATCTACATTATGCATTTTGGGACACACTTAGGATTGTTTGACTGGGCAAAATATGACAAAGAGACTATCTAGGGCCAGTAAAGGATATAATAATGTTTCAGTCTTAGTAAATATGTGAGATATTTTTAAAGATTAACACACTTCTCAAAAGTGATATGTGCAGTTAATTAATAGATAATAAGTGATTGATGGCACATTTTGTTTTTCGCACATTTATTTCAATGGTCTGGCATTATGACATCATGTTAAATTTGAAGGGCTATTTTTAATTATCATGGTCAAATCTTCTCTCCTGTATCAATTGGTTTATGATACAGCACTCGCATATTATATGCCTTGCGAGCTGGTTTATGACTCAGCAAGGGAAGAACTTCATTAAAACACTGGACTGTACTATTAGATTAATATTTGATTTGTTCAGATGAAACAGAAACTGATCCTAGAACCTAGACTCAACAGTAATTGAGAAACTTGAGGAACATTGTAATGCAACATCAGCACAATATCATAGACATATCATTCGAAGGTTCACAAACATGATGAGTTCTGTTGACCGACGTGTTCAAACCTGGATCTGTAACATTCCAAATTATATTAATCATGATTTGTTTACATAGTCACCAAACTAGTCTGAAACTTGTTTACGCTCCATCCCTGAGACTGATAGAGGCATACGATGTATCATATACATCATAATGTACAGTGTGGAAAATGAAGCAGCTTTCGATGTGCCCGTTCTTAACGCAGCCACTAAAATGGGACCGTTCAAATATGTAGTCAAAAACACATTTAAAGAAGATTTGTAGACTTATTGTTCAACTTAATGTTGCTGTTAATGACAAATTCTTTCTCGACAAACCCTGCTTAAGGCTTTTTCTGATGCTGCTGGACTGGTGTGTGTGTGAATGAGAGCCGCAGTGTCCTCACACACACAACATGCTGAATGCAAAACAAAAGATATGAACATCTAAGATCAACGCTGGCGTGGGAATTCAAGGACAATGTGATGTGAAATATGTTCTATATGCAAACCAGATTTGTTCTTTGGCTTAATAATCATGCAAATATCCATTTAATATCCACATGATTTCAGTCTAAATCTAAATTATTGAGGCATGATATTGTTTTTGTGTTTTGCATTTTTTCGTTCCTTTATTCTTGTGTTATTTTAAATAAACACCTTGCATACCTTATATGGCAGTTGCCCAGGAAATGATCTCGAGTGACCATGGGCAAGGCGATCTGATGTAACCAATGTATGCAGAACTGTGGGTGAAGTTTTCATTTTTGCACAAGTTGGTATGGCCTTAATGTTTGGTTGATTTGCTTAAATTGTGTATTGGCACAAAGTGCATCTCTTCATTATCGGGGTGCACTTCCAAGCGCTGGCAAAAACGGCAGATCCTTATTTTTATGTTCCGATACTAAAACATGGAATTTTGCATGAATAGAATAAAAATGGCGAACCGATTTTTTTTTGGCTTGTATAGAAATGTGAGCAATTTGAAGAAAAAAGGAATGTAACATTTCTGCTATATCTGTATATAACACAATATTTATTGAAATATGTCATAATGCTAAATCTAATTCTACTATTAAAGGTTTTCTGAACTAAAACATCAAAATTTGTGAGAATTGTGATGTTTGTAAGAGGTGAACAGTTGCTGTCGCTCACCTTATAAATGACTGTAATTTTACTGTGGGCCATTAATGATGCTTGTGTACGGTATTTATTTAGCGATTCTGTTTCTATAAACTTTGTGTGTGTGTGTGTGTAGTTACTATTATAAATACTATAGTTACTTATGTATTAGTCGTGTATAACTGATTTTAGCTCTCAAAGTGTCTTTTACTTTCGGTATGATTTTAATTGTGTTTATGGATATTTTCAGTATTTTCCCAAAATAGTCATTAATACATTTTTAAGGTTTTTTTAACAGCGCGGTACTCAAAAGCCAAAAATGTCGAAACGAAAAGGCGATACTTATTTCCATTTTAAAGATGTAAAAGTCAAAGTTTAATATTGACATATCCTTTTTAAAAATGCTTACCTTTTGTGGCTTATGAATCCCAACCAGTTTTCAAATAAATGGGATTTAAGCAGTGTAAGCCACATTTTGCAAAACTTTCCCAGATGTTTGCTGCACTTAAATGCATATATAGAAGTATATCCAAAATGGCTTCGTCAATTCCCTTACTTGAGTAGGGAAACACCCCTCCCCCAACCCCAGTTTACCCACCCCCAAACACACTGTGCATTACCACACTGAGACTAGAATTACATTACAGCCGACATTGAAAACCACCCCAGGGCCTGAAGCCAGTGAAACAAGCGGAGGCTTTGACAGGTTTTTTTTCTCTGTATGACAAATGAATCTTTTCAGTCTTTGCTCATAAGCAGAGGCATGTATTGCGCTTTATTAGCAAATTGACAAAATGCTCCTGAGATTGTCCTATTTTGACTCGCAAATGGGGTAAACAGGCAAAGAATACAAGCGTGGTAAGATTTTTAAATAGCTAGGTCGGCGACTGTTGTGTTGCCAAGAATTTGTGGGGGTCCAGCTGGGTTCGGGGGGGGGGGGCATTGCTTGGTGTGTTATAGCCAGCTGTTTGAGGACTTCGTATAGGAAAGCCGTGGAGAGAAGCTGCGTGCAGTACTTCTCCCTCCATCAATACAAATGCCGGGACACCTGCTGGTCAACCCTCCTCCATCGTTTATCACACGCACCGTTAATCCAGTTTCTACACTTGAAAATCTTCAGTGTGGGGCAAGCGCATGAATTTATAATTCGGGTCAATATTCGCATGATGCATCAGTAACGCAATCGCGCCACGAAGATGGAAAGCCGATTGGCCACCGCACACCTCAGGATATAGTGTCTGTGAAAAACACTGCAGGGCCAATATAATGTATTGATATTTGTCGAGAGTGGCGGCACAATATTGCAGAATCTCATCATTTTGGCAGCTGGCTGATAGACATCTATAGGGGCAAAATTGACTTGGCTGTTATGACCAAGACAGTAATAGAAAAAAAGATTGAGCCAGTCCTGCGAGCCAGCTCAGACGCAGGATTCCTGCACCTTCAGATCAATTTATTTTCATGACATTAGTCATTCGTGATCACTGGAGCGTTTCAAAATTAAGGCCGCTTTAGCAAAGAACAATTTTTGGCCAAATGTTTTAGCATTTAAAATTACCCTGAGAACAAAACACCATTATTTTTATAGAACATGGCACCGTTTATTAGAAATGATTTCGAAGTGCACGTTTCAACTCATGCACCCTAATAATCTTTAATAAAAACCTGAAAATGTACTTCCTCTCTGGAACAGCAGACTTCCTCTGATGTCAGTCTGACGGCTTGGGCGGAGCCTGTGCCCTTAACCACTCCCCTTCAACAACTGTGCACTTGAAACACCAGTTTGTAGAACCATTTAATTCCCAGCAGAATAAACACCCCACCCACTAATTTGTTACATTACATTTGAATACTAATCAGTTGCAACTTTTACGTGGACTTAAATTCCCCGATACGTTTACATTTTCTGTGCCCATGGGAGCCCCCTGCAAACCAGTTCCCCCAGACAAGACACACCCATGCTTCAAAATAGTACATAGAGTTTATTTTGTTCTCTCAACAGTGGAGTTGTTAAAATGTTGTCATTCTTGATGAAGTGCAACAGTAGAAGGCAAACAGGATTCTTTACATGCTAGACAGTCACTCACACACAACCATGATTTAATTTGGCAACAATTCCAAATAAAATCATACTTGCACTTGACCTGAAAGCGGGTGCTAGCAATACACAGGATTGCCCAAGCAGTAAAAACACGTTCCTTTAAGAAACAGGGAGAGAACGCTAAAACCAAATGCCAGGTTTCTCCTTCCCCAATTCAAGTAGTTTTGTTTTTCTACAACAAATTCAAGTTCAAACTCAAAAACAAAGGAAGAGTCCAGATAAAGAATTCACACTCCTTGGGTCCTGGAGCAGGGGATGGAGACAGGGAATAATACGGAAAGCCATCGGTGTTAACCAGGGTGACTTGCATCAGCAGTGAATGACGTGGGAGCTGCTTCACTGACGCGGCCCTGCGTAGCGGGGCTCGTTGGATCCTGTGCCGCGACCGGCACCAAAACTAGGTTTCTGAGCCATGCCTCCACGGGTGGGTGGCCCCCTTGAACCGCCCACCCTGTCTCGTGGTCCGCCCGGGCCTCTGGGGCGGATGTCTCGGCGGTCACCTTCACGGGCTGAGCGGGTCTTCTTTTCCTCCACGTTCAGCCGAACGTCTCCTCTCAGTTTAATGGGCTGTAACGTGAAGAGCGCATTTTGAAAAGGTCATTCTGATGATTTTGCATTAGTTAGAACAAGAGAGAAGAGCATGAGGCAACCTAGAAAGGCTGAACATACCCGGTTGCTGAGGATCTTCTGCACAGGCTCAGAATCATCAAACACCACGAATCCAAAGTTCGGCAGCTTGCCGCCGCTGTTGATTCTCAGCTCCAAGACTGTGCCATATTCTGTGTAAAAAGAATTATGCAGGTAAGTCTAAACAACAACAAAAAAACGTCTTTAAATATTTAGAGTTTCAAATATAAAACTCACGTTCAAAGAATTCTTTGAGCTCAGTCTTGTCCACATCATGGGGTACGTTACCAACGAAGAGCTGGTGGCTATCAGGATACCGAACTGCTCTTCTCACCTCTGACTCCCCGCTCTCTCCCTCTCGCACTGCTAACCAGAGATTATGCATTAGACCAATGACACTGCAATCTGCATATGATGCATGTCCTTGCTGGTGGACCAGCCATGATTTGTGATTTTAATTTAACTTTTAATTTTGTGGCGGCGAGATGCTATTTAAAACGCAGACAGGACGTTCATTAAACTGCGCTGAAGCCTAAAGCAGTAACACCAGATTATAAAGCAAGTTTCTACAGAAGTTGCAAAATCAGCTAATGAAGCACATATGGAAAAATACAGCCAATTACAAAAGCTCTCTGCATTACAAGTCACTGCAATTTAACACTGAAGCTCTGTGCAACTCATAAGACTAGCAGAAACTGCGATCACCTCCTGGTCTCTGCGTTCTGTGGGCTGGAGAGGGTCCTGGTCTTTGGTCGCGGGGTCTCTGGTCTCTCTGGGGTCTCTGTGCTGTGGTCTGTGTTTCTGATTTCACCTCAACACGCTGCTATGAATGATGGACAATAACTTCATCACTTACAGCAAAGCTGTGCATTAAGCAACTATTACAAAACATCCTAGATAACATTCTACAGTTACATGTCTCGCAATATTCATAAGTGTAAACAGTCAAAAGCTTAACTGTCTACACTGTAAAAAAAACTGATTAAATATTTATACGTTACAGCAACTTAACGTCAGTCAAGATTAAAAATGAAGTTAAAATAACTTGATTAAAAATATTTGACTTAAAGAAAATAAGTTACTGTAGTCACATTATTACAATTGAACATTAACTATATTAGGGATAACCATTGTTTTATCATTACAGGAAGTCTTTGTCATTGTACAGCTCTGCATACCACGAAAATAGGAAATAAATTGCAATTAGACATCAAGACATTCTCCAGGTGGAGACAACTGATGTATGTCTACCTGAGCTGATGGGACTCTGACAACATGTGGAGGGACTCCTGTGGCAGGTACCACTCCTCCCGGTGGGAGATTTTTGCTTGTGACTGAAGCCCATGAGGATGGCTATCAATGAGGGAAAGCAGTTACATTAATCTCACTTAACTGGTTTGTTATGCCTGTTTAACCAAGTTTGTTGACATGGAGCCCAGTTGAACAGGGCCAGTAAACTCTGCAGTGGTCTTCCAGGGTTTGAATTCAGCTCCATCCCTAGCCAAACACATCCGAACAAGCTAATCAAAGTCTTTAAGATTGCTTATATTACAGGCAGATGTGTTTGGTTTGGGTCAGAGCTGAAGTCTGCAGCACAGAGCGAGTAATGAGTGTGGTTACCCGGCTGTCCTCTGGCAGGGTGGGTGCTGTATCAGCAGGTGTGGGTGAAGGAGGAGATCTTGGAGTCTTTTCCTCAGCGTGAGCCTCAGGCTGACTGACAGGCTCCTGTTTCGACTCTACAGCTGCTGGCTCAGACTCCACCTCCTCTTCTGGTTCAGGCTGGGGCTCTGGGGTAACGGGCACCTCCTCCTGCGGCCCCTCAGGCTCCACGCTGTAGAAGCCCCCACATAACATTAAACTACACACTCGCTTATAAAAGCAGAAAATTATTGTGCACTGCAAACACCAGTTTTAAGAAAATGTAATAATAAATGTCCTCATCCAAGCATGTAAATTAAGACTAATGTGAAAATTCCTGTTACTCTGCATTAAATGAACTGAGAGTTACCAGGGTGGCTGTTGATAGTAACCGGCAGGCTCCTCCTGGACCACCTCAGGTGAATGGACTCGCTCCAGCTCCTCCACGTCCTCCTCAGATTCTGTCAACACAGGAACAGAATGAAGCCATCTGCTCACCGTCAGACAGATTACTCTCTGAAAACATCAGCTACTTACCCTCGGGCGGTTCTGAGTCAGAGTCACCGAATACTTCGTCCTGGTATCGGAAAATATCATTGTGTACGTAGAACTTATTTGCAACAGTGCCCTAAAAAGATGACACAGCAAAACAAAAATGTAGACAGGCCGGGCCATAAGATCATTTAACTTGGGGGAAAAAAAAAAACTAAAACCCGAATTAATTCTCTCTGAGGTTCAAATTGCTGCAGGGACATTAGGGAAATAACTTATTTTGCCAAAAAACGACTGCATTTTGAGAGCTGCTCTTAATGAAACTTCATCAATCCAACACTGAAGATTGAAGTAGGCAGATGCTTCCCTAAAATGCCAAAATATCCATTCTAAAGAAATCCATCCAATGTTATAAATCAAAGGTTACCAAGTCATTTCCATGACTAACCAATATTGAATTAGAGGACTTTTACCCATCATTTTAACTAAGACCAACTGCTAATGAATGATATAGGACGGTCTGTCAACTGGATTGATTAATTGATTTGCAGAATATAACCGGTCAATGGCCCAAAGACTTGCTCATAAGAACTGCTGCAACAAAAATACTAAAACATTAACAGCCTAAATATGCCATTTACAGGCTTAAAACGTGAATGCACTACAATGTGAAAGACTATCTAGAAAGTGACATTAGCAATTTAAATAATTCAGCAGCTGTATTAAAACAACTGCAGAACTGCATTAGCACACAAAAGCTGCAAATATGCATAACCGCATAAATTGAACAAGTGACGAATGATGTGTCTCGCTGGAATTGTAATTAATATCTGACAACACTGAAGAAATGTTCATACCTCCGGCGCCAGAACAAACGTCTGCATGAACTTCCTCATGGGCTGCATGTTGTTGGACAGCTCGCCCATGACCTGCACCACCACGCCTTCATTCAGAGTGGCATGGGCGTCCACGTGCCTTATCTTAGTGTGGCAATCCCGAAAGCTCAGGGCCATGACCTTCTTATGGATTTCCTAGTTAAAAACCATGACAACAGAGTCAGCGCTGATTGTTTTAAATGTCACAGGGAAAGAAGAACCGACACTGAAAGACTCACAGATTGGCCGAAGACTGCTTCAGCTAGTTTGCCACTACTGTCCAGACCACCATGAACGTAGGAGGAGTTCTTGCCATAAAACCTGAGAAAGAATCCAATGTGCATTTCAGTTATTTCAACATCCATCTTAAGCGTACATTCAGCTACAACGGTGTATTGTATAGACACTACAGTGCATTTAAATAAATACTGAGCCATACAAACATGCATTTTCTGTGTAACATGAATCTGCTGGTTCACACAGTAATTATTACCACCCACAACTTTAGTCATGTAAAACAGACGCTGTTATCCAGCGGTCTCAGGTGAAGGTAAAGGCGGTTGGGTCTCACCTGTGCAGGTAATCGGGAGCCTGGTTCAGCAGGGTGTAATACTGTCGGACAAACTCTCGCCCGACAAGCTGGGCACTTGGCTTCTCCATCACCATTTCTTTGGTCAACTGGTTTCAACTGAAACGACACAAACACGACGGCTTGTTAACATTCAACCACGACAGGCCCTTCCGTGATACAAACAAGCCCCTTTGTTAAGCCAACCAAGACGCAACGAGGCCGCCGAGTATCGACGCCGCAATCCATTTCTATTGTAAAATTAAAGTCACACCCCATGAGATCAGCCGTTCAATCTCCAGATGGACTGCTGGTCGTGTACAGCATGACTGTCAATAAAAAACGAATAAAGTCTTCTAATCAAATCGGTCTATTGCAAGATGGACTCAACTAGGCCCGTTCGTTTCCGATGGCCTCGTTGCCACCACGAACCCGCTTCCTTTGTCATCACGCCGAAGCAAACGCCAAGATTAAACATCAAATATGGAGCCAAATTCACATTTTAATCGAAACGCTGAAGTAAATTTCACGAATTACGCACGTGTCCAGCACTTCGTCGCATTAGCTTGGCTTATTAGTCTGTTACGTGCATCAAACACAAACACCACACGACAGATAAACGCACCATATTTTAACGCATGTGCCTGTAAGATTTAAAATGTAAATACAGTGTGAAATGCACGAAATACATTATAAAAGATGACGGAAAGACGGACTCCTCTGACGGAAACGTCGGCTAACGGTGAGCTAAAGCTAACCCTCGCCGCGTCGACCAACAAAAACGAATTTCACCGTTTTAACGGCGTATTTTACCACACATACCCCATAATAAAGGTGTAATACACCGAGCGTCTACCATATTAATAGGAAAGGGAAAGAATTAACAGCGCTATATAACGAAAGGCTTCGTGTCAAGCACATGGCTATTAGCTGCGCACGAGTTAACAGAGGATCAATAAGCTAATACGGCACCAGCGGCACAAAACGCGTTTAGAATAAAAAAAACAACGCGTGCTTTTAAAATACAGCTTTTAAATGTCAGAAACTTACCAGGAGGGAATCAGTAATGTACGTTTAGGGTTGATTTAGAAATGAAACGCCTGTGAGCTCAGACACTGAGAACAGCAGCGTGTGCGGAGAACTGCCGGTTTTACACTAGCAGCTACTAAACCAACCCGTATGGGCACGCAAAACTCGACAGCCAATCAAAATGTCTCTATGTTTTTGCGCAGCCAATAAACACTGTCTAACGCTAAAATTCTTGAACATTAACCAATAAACGTCGAGGGTAAGAAAAATAGTAGCCAATGAAAACGGACGCTGACAGGATGAAAGCAAGTTTGCTAGGCCGGAGCGGACGAAGTGAACAATGTTGAAGAATATCAATTGCGCAGCGGTTAATAGCAACCAGCGTTGTCTTGCAGTCTTGTTTTGCGCATTTGTGTTTGCGAAACTGAGTTGCCGGGTGATGGTTGTGCACATCTTTTAACACAAACAAACATCGAGCCTTTTAATTTTGATCTAAAATGTGCGAAGCCGGACCTGTAGGAGCCACATGTTTAAAACAACGAGTCTTTGCTATGATTTGAATAGTTATGAAACAATACACGAGGGCTGATTATCACAAAAATGGCGAATTGCAAGGCACGGAAGATAGGACATGATTAAAAACGTCTATTGTCCACTAGGGGGCGACACGCATCTCATACATAATGAACAATCGGCGGTTGAAGGCGATACAGATCATTTGTTTGCAATTATATAAAGGATTAATCTAAATGCCAACGATCCACGATGACTGCAGAATCCCACCAAACACTTTCCACAGCTCTCATTAACTGAGTGTTTAACCGAACGCTTAAAAAAACCACAACAAATTCCTTGTGTGTTTGCGCACACTTGGCGAATAAAGCGAATTCTGATTCTGATTCATCTTAAGATGRTGGAACACTCAAAGATGTGCTTCATCGTCTGATTGGACGCTATTTGTATTCAAGTGAATAAATCAGCATAAACAGTAAGACTGGCCTGCAGGCATTAAGACTGTAAGTTGTGTTCCTGTAGCCCAACTCGAAGAACATGACACTGGCAACACTAATAGATCATGAGAACTCTCATGGAACATTCAGAGTGGTAACATGTATATTTTCATTTCTATAAAAGTGTCTACCCAGTGCAAAAAGGTTAACTTATAATATCACAAACAAAATCGCATTCTGAATTATTCTTTCACCACCATTTTGTTATTTAGGGTTAAAAAGCAGCAGAGGAGTGTTTTTACCCCTCCCACCCCTTGCAGAAGGGGCTGGTCTGATCTCAGTGTTCTGACTGGAGCGCTGCCATTGTTCCAGATTCCTGACTCCAGTGTCTGGTTGGAAGGGTGAGCCTGGTGACCGGGTAAATCCTCAGCTCTCAGCAGCTGCTTTCTCATGACTGTCTATCCCCATTGAGACCCATAACTTATTCCCCCACTGTTTTCTGTGCATTACATGTGACATACTGGTGGCTTCTCTCTTTCACAGTAGTTTTATCTGTAGTAGGTCTGCATTTTGGATAGTTAATAAGAATGATCTCGGGTTTTAGACTTGTATGCAATACTTTAAATGCAATGCATTTATGCACAGAACAATAAATGCGTCACCACATTAAGAATAACATATAACAAATAAACTAAAATAATTGTACTGATTTTATCCCAAATGTTCAGGAAAATTCTCTCACCTTTAAAACTGGTTGTTCAGACAAACAGTCCTCTGTTATAACTTACATAACATACATTTCACTAAAATCTAAAATAGGAACTAAGTTTAAGTCATTTGAAAACCAATACATTAACAGATTTTTATGGTCATTTTCAGTTTGACTCTTTAAAGTTTTCAGCTTTTTTTCGTGCAGTGCAATGGGCACTACACGGTTCGATACCAGCCACACTGGCTTATTCTTAAAATAATCTTTTAAATACAGGGTCCCAAAATATATCTTTAAATGCTAAAGCAAGGAAATTACATAAACATCCACTCCACCCTTGCTGAAAATACTAACACATGTTTTTCAGATCACTGTACAGTGTCTCTGTCCCAGCTGTGTTACAGGTTTGTTTTGTCGCTTGTTGAGAAAAACATGACAGTATATCTGATATCTGGGGGAATAAGATAAAGAACCACTGAGAAATGCATGCAAAGATTGATTTTTGGAAAATTCAGTAGCTTTTATTTTGTAAGAGTTGCATAGCGCTCACATTGTGGCAAATACTGCAAATGTATGCGAACATGCACGAGGGAGGAAGAAATCTCATCCTGCGAGATTGTGTCCTCTTGAACTCCAAATAATATTTCCTTTTTATTGTTCAGCTGTTACAACACTCAGCATCTGCCCTGTTTTCTGACACGTACAGTACCCACATAAAAACAACAACCTGTAGATGTTCAGGGCTCTGATTTAAAGACGTTTCGCAGATCTAATAAAGAAATCAAAAGAGTAAATCCACCACCAAAAAGTGCAACAAACAAAACAAAAAAGTTTATAAAGCAAGCAGAAAGAACATTTATTTGGAAACTTTATTTTGGTTTTGTACATTTCCAAACGTACATTAAATTTCTGATTCTGGTTCGGACTTAAGCCCCCATTCTGGGTTTCAAAAATTACTTTGTGGATCCATTTTCAAAACATACATAGCAACATACATAGCTCATCATATTTGAAGTTCTCTCTTTAATACAGCCTGTTCAACATCTGCATGGCCAACTTCAGCTAACTTCAGACTACAAATTGGCAGTGTGAACTGTGCATGTGTTCTATAAACATTATGAATGTTTAGTGGTATATGCAGGTTGTTAGAAATCGCGATTAGCACCTTTGCTTTGATTTTAACTTAAGGGTTAGCACCTCGTCCCAATTGCAATAGGAAATGTCAATATTAGATGTGCTTTAGATGATGAGGTCCGTGTCGACGTCCTCTGAAAGCAGAAAACAAATCAAAGTTAGCAAATACGATAAATCAGGGCTATTGTTAAAATGTAATGCGATGTCAAAAATGTCAAAAGTGATGTCATGGCCGTTGTAAAGTACAAATAAACTCACGCTCTTTGATTCCAAAGCAGTTGGCCCACTCCTCAAGAGCGATGTACTTATCCTGGTCAGCATCGCACTGCTCGAAGAAGCTGGTGGTGCAGTGCTCCATTGGGATGAGAGGAGCACGCAGAGGAGCCAGTTCAGTGTGGGACAGGAAGCTGTGTGGGACAGAGAACAAAAAACACGTGTTCCATAACGTTTGCCTCTCTACCGCCATCTCTGTTTGAAAAATAAAATTGCAGGGCTCTTTATATAGAGTTATTTCCTTTAACATGGTTGACTAGTTTAAATTCTAAACAACTGCTGTAAGAACAAGCTGCTCCTCCATTCCAGCAGCCAAATCTCAATTTGATTTTTTTAACTGATTTTTGTTTATTCTTTTGTTCGTTTAGTAAGAAAAGTTACTAATTGCAGCTTTAAGGCAAATAAGTTGCTGACAGTGGTAATCACTGGGTTTGCTAGCTGTTAACAGTCTAAAAGCAAAAAATGAGACAGTGGAGTAACTGAACATACCCGTCAACGGGGTGCTGGTCAAGCTGGCCAAACTGCCAGTGCACAGGGAAGATGTACATGTTGTAGTTCTTCTCAAAGTCCAGAGCCAGAAGGTCCAGAGAGTGCTCGCCAGCCTCCAGCCTCTTCTCATTCTCGTAGATCTTCTTCACCTAGAAACAGACGTTTGCTAGTGTGAGTCCATCTGGATTCAAGCAACTCTTATTCAGCTCTTGGCTTCATGTTTACTGTTTCACGGTCAGCTCAAAAATACCTTCTTTGAAAGAATGCTAATATTTAAAGGTAGAGTAGACAATTTTAGAGAGACTAGCAATAGCAAGCTAGCTTTGAAAGCATAAGATTCGCCTTTAGACGCCTTCGGACTGAATGCAATGATTGGATGACTGTATATGTAAATTTATATAAATACATTTAGACCAGAGACGTTTAACCAGCATGACAAAAATGTTTCTGGACATCAAAAAACCGCCTACCCTGCCCTTATCTTTTCTTGACGGCAGTGTGTTGCATACATTATAAATGCATACATTACATCATGTAAACAACAATGGAATATTCTATCCACATTTACGCGCTTCTAAGTGTGTAAAGAGCGAATGACTGAACTGACTCTGAGCTTCTGTTTCTCTGTGAGCAGGTTGTTGTCCTCATCGCGCTCGTACAGGGTCACCAGCACGTTCTTCAGCCAGTCCCTCATGCGCAGGGGAAACTCGTTCAGCTCGATGTCCAAGCAGGGGGCGATGTCTGGGGCAAAATTCAAACATTAAAAACAACACATCTGAAATAAATCATAAACAAAAACAGCATGCTAGCATGCCCCTCTGCATGTACCCTTCATGTATTCTGGAGTTAGCTTGATGAAACTCTGTAGCGTACGCTCGGGGAGTTGAAAAAGAGGCCAAATTACAGCCCTCAGGCTAATATTAGTGTCATAGCTGTTACGGACTAATTCGTTTATGCCAGAAACACATTTTTCTTCGTTTCTCCCTGACTGAGACGCCCCGCCTGTCAGTAAGACTACGCCCCAGCTGGAGCTCTCCATCTGAGCCCTTTAGTCCCGACAGATCGCATACAGCACACATAGCTGTGGATGAGGCAGATTTAGGAGGGATTCATTCTGCTTTGTGAAGCAGCACTGGCAAGCTCAGTCTTGCCCTGTGCTCCGTCTGTGAGAAGGGGCAGCAGGGACGCCTCAGAGCTACAAGCCATCAATCAAAGCCAAGCCCTCAGCTTCACTCACTTTTATGGGCGGGACTCTGACGGGTCTAAATGTTACACATACTCTGCGGCAATCGTTCTAGACAGTCCGTTTGAACGGATTCTTTCTTTATGGTGCTGACTCACATTTGCAGGGTCCGATGTAGTCCAGGTGCAGCTTGTGACCCTTCTTGGTTCCCTCCAGGGCGCATTTGGTGGCAAAGAAGTGGCAGGAGGACTCGTATGTCTTGTTGTCAGTGCCACAGACCTAAATGTCACGATTTTCACAATGTAAATGTTTTAGTTCAGTAAAATGTCACACACATGGTGTACATCCATTGCTGTCAGTACCCAGCTAACAGGTAACGTTCTCAGAACGTTGGCTAATGTTCCTCAAAAGTTCTCTCAAAGTTATGAAAAACATTTTTGCAGTAATATAAGTAGAACGCTGACATATATGACATATATCATATATCAAAAACGTTATTCTTAAGTAGTTAGTGGAACATTTTAATAAGGTACAGACTTAAAAATTTTTTTGACCAACTTTCTTTAACCAAGCAATTTCTACAACATTTTTTTACATTTTTGTGACTCAATGGAAACGTTAGGGAAACATTGTTTCAGCCTAATCTTGTTTGCTGGGTATGCATGTGAAGACTTATAGATGTGAAATGAAGGAACAAAACACACATGCTCAAACTCTCCCACTGGGGCGGGGCAGGTCAGAGGGTCCTGGCACACACACATTGGCTCGTTGCTGTCATCGACCTCACACACTTTGCCTTTCTTGCAGTGATGGTTCAGGCAGGGGTCTGTGAGGAACACGCAAAACAGTTTATACATTTCCATTCCTTTTTAAATATGTTCAAATAGAAAACTGTTTATTTTTAGTTTAGTTTTTCTTGATTTTTTTATATTTTGCGGCAGTCAGACACATCATGCGGTCGGACAACTGGTATCGGAAGCCAGTCCTACATAACTATAGTCTGTCAGAACCCATAATTACAGCTGTCTGCTTTTGACTTACATCAAGTCTGTCATTACCCTCGACTTCATGTTATTCTGCATAGTTAACGCACGAATATCACAACTCGATTCTAACACGGGGGATAAAGACTGCATGATGCAAGCAGCAGATACATCTCTGGGGGAAAATAAATCTTTTTAACATTTAAAACTTTTGCTGTGTGAAACAGCCTCGAAACAGCAGCACATTGGAAATGGGAGTATGGAAAACACTAAATGAGGAACAGAAGCCCTCTGGTTATGTTGGGAAAATGTTTTTCCACTCACTCTCAGCAATAACATCCTCCACGACTTCAATGGCCTCATCAAATTCTCCGGTCTCCACCTGGACTGGGTTGGCTCCCACTTCCAGCTCCTAAGTTGTAAGAAAAAGCATTGTGAATATAGCCCGCATAACCAAACTCCGATCTTAAAACACTGCTGTGGTCTTTTAAGAGAGGCTGAACTTCAAATGAATCATAATGGGTATGAAATGACCCACATAACTGGCGAACCGCTGCAGAGTTTTGCTTTTGTGTCCAACACAACTGGCATCTGCGTGCACTGCGGGGACGCGCTGAATTGTAATCGCTCCTTTCAGATGTATTTTCAAAACTTTTATGGATTTCAGTCCCCTAGGGAGTTTAACAGGAAACTGCACATGTGCGTACGAAAACACATCTGTTCCCATTATGGGGGGGTGAATTGTCTATGTTTGGCCAATAGCTGGCTTGACAAGGCTTCTCAAAACTGCAGCGCATACTTATTTAAGACAGCAGGGAGATCTTACTGTTTATTCATCTAAATTAAACACAACATACCTCTTCAACAACTGGCTCCTCCTCAGTCTGCAAGATGACACACAAATTCAATTTTAATGAAGGTCTAGTCATGCCACCACAACGCAAGGCATTATGGGATTAAAATGCAAATTGGTTTAGATGACAAGCTTGTTTTATTATCTTTGCATATTTAATGAACTTATTTAATGCATTGAGTTATATTTAGGTTTTAATGATATAATTAGCTTATAGCCAACAGATTGACTTACGGGGGCTGCCAGGGTCTTGCCAGCGAGGCAGATCAGGAAAAAGATCCAAACCCTCATCTTGAGTTTCAGCCTACGGAAAAATAACAACTGTTATCATCCTGAATATCTCCTGTATCTCTATCCACTGTATATCACAGCTTATATCAATGGTTGTCAGTAGTGTGCTTGTGTATGCTGCTGGAGTGTGAAGCTTGTGGACAACAAAGTCACACACACAACAGTCAGTTTTATATAATCTCTATTCCACCTATGGCTTGAGACCTACATAAACCTCAGACATTGACACACACACACTGACAGTCTCGTACCCAGCGAACAGGGAACGTTCTCTGAATTTTTGAAGAACATTTTGTAATCTTATATATATCATACATCAAAGACATTATTCTTAAGCAGTGAGTGGAATATTTTAAAAAACAGAACGAAAGAATCTTATAACCAAGCATGACAATGATAATACAACATCTAAAAGCACGGTGAGTTTTGAACGTTCCTAGATCTTTCAAAATAACAATTTTAATGTCTTTGTTATTTAATGAAAATGTTAGGGAAACGTTCTTACAACCTACAATGGTTAGGTGGTGTAACAGCTGCCAGTATAGGGTTCTGGCACAGGCTGTGAGCATTATACCATCTTGCCTCTGCCATCAGCCCTGCTTTGTATGCTGTGTAGTGGATACGTAACCAGCAGAAGTCTGTCTCTCCAGACATGGAAGCTGATTGAGATAAGAGCCTTGCTTGTCTTTGTTCTGCTAGCTCGACTTCTTTTCTCCTGCTTAGAACCACTCTGTAGGAGGGACTGATGTGATATGTTCTCTGTGAGACATACAGTACAGTTTCCTGTGGGGTGATAGTGTCTGTTTGTCTCTCCATATATGTATATTTATTCAGATAGATTGTGTTTTATAGCTGGAAGGTTCAAAGCAGTTAACAATCATTGAGGTGACTGTATCAACTGCTCTGCTCTAGATGTACTGAAAGACAAAAGATCAAAGCCCGACATTATTGTTTGTGTTTGTGAAAACCACAGGCAGAGTGCAGGAGAGAGCCATTTCTGTACATGAAAGGCATCCATTTTTTATGCTATATGACTGAAGAACTAATCTTGCATTTTGTAATGACTGTTGTGTTTGATTATGTAAGAACCTTGCAGTTCATTTGTTATTAGTTGACTTGATGTGATTAAAATCAGAGGTAATTTCCACCCCTCCGGCGGCGACGGGCCTGTTTCTGCATGAGTGGAGAATGGGGCGGGATTACCGCTTATTATCTGCACATTCATAATTGGCAGAGTTGTAAAATTTCCTATGGGAATTAAAGGGAATTTGACCTCACAATAATGTGCCCGAGAACTACAGAGAATCTGCTTGGCTTGCAAAGGTTAAGGAGTTTCTTAAAGAAGGGAAAAATGACAGAAATCAGTTTGAGGCGTATTTCAATTCCATCTGGCAGTTTAAAACAGCAGAGTTGGTTGTGATCTCAAATGTTAGATGTTGTTTTTTGATAATCAGTTTTCAGTAGTGATGCATTTCAGGAATGGTATTCCTGCTGGAGGACATGGAAACAGGGGGAATCAGGGTGTCAGCTCTTTTTTTTTTCATTGGCAAAGGATGAGAAGTTCCTGCTCATAAGACGAGGCGAGACGCCACACTTCTCTAATATATTTAGACATGAAAAAATACAGACGCGCTCTCACAGACTTCGAATGCTGGCGTCTCTGAACGCAGCAGACAAGGAAACTTTTGCCTCGCTGTCAACGGAAATGTCGGAAAAAATCAGAAAACTGTGTGTTTTAACAGACTAAGGCTTTGAGCGCTGTGAGTCACAGGACGAAGGAAATGACCCAATATCATCTCCTGTATTTAATTTGAAAGTTATTTTGGCATGTTTATGTAAGTCACTTTTCTGGATGAGGTAAAAGTCCATTACTTTGGTGCAGTCTCTTCAGAGCAAAACAACTTATTTTATTTGGAAGGTCGTGCTCAAAATCAAACACGCCCGAACTGAAGAAAAGTCAGAAGGATAATAGATGCCTTTTTAACTGTATTTAATTTAGAGTTCAGTTAGGTAAGCCGGTCGCGGGCGTAAACAGGGAGGAAAACAGAAGCTCAGTACTCTGTTATTTTCCAAAGAGTCATTTTCCGAAACTCGGCAGGCTGGCGAAATTCTCCCCCCTCTCCAGAGTGACATAACAGGTGGTTGAATCTCTGGATAAACAAATGAGCTGGAATACTGTATCCACATTAGTGATGCTGCTTTGTCGTGCTGCCAAAGCAAATCTTCCAAACAAACTCATAAATTCTGTTTAAATACTAAACACCACATGACATCAGATTTTGCAAACAAACATATTTTCTCCATGCTTCCAAAAATCTCTCTGTAATCCCAGCTAACAGGGAATGTTCTCGGAACGTTTTCTTAAAGTTAAACATTCTTGCAGTAACATTATTAGAACCGTTTCTTAACATTATATATCATATATCAAAATATATTCTTAACCTTCAGAACGTTACAGAATTAAAAATGTATTTAAATTTAAATAATGTTCATATAACCAAGCAAATAATAATACATCGTCTAAATAAAATTTGAATGTTGCTAGAACGTTTAAAATAACATTTTCGTTCCTCAGTGGAAATGTTAGGAAACATTCTTACAACCTAAAAAAATGTTTTGCTGTGATATCATCCCAAGTAGTTTAGCTTGTTAAAAACAGACGCGTTGTTCTCAATGCCGAGCGCTGGGATAAAGAATCTGGCATGGTAAGACACGCGTGATTTATAGAGCAGGAAGCCTCTTGGCATGAGAATTAAACCCTCGCACAAACCACCTGTCTGTTACTGCACAATAACTTCCCTGCATCTGTGCAATGTTGAGTGCTAAGCAGAAAAACAGAGCCCTTCTTATTCAAATGTCCCTTGAAAGCGTCATTGTGACAAACGGTGTGTCTGCCAGCAGCGCAGTCGTCTGGAAACATGATTAAACTTGACGAAACAAAGTTCAAAACAAATCGCCATCGGCATGCAAAGACTACAAGGCCAAAACTTGTCGCGGCGCCAAAACGCCACGTTTGTTTTACAGCCGAGGTTTGGCTTCACAGGAAATGAAAACGCATCTCTCTGTAACGTTATCTTATTTTTTTGTAGCAACAAGATATAGCCGCTACAAAGCTTCACCTTGTGCCACTAAATAATGGTGGGGGGCTGTAGCCACTGCGGGAAATTTTATCCCCCGCTGAAAAGCTTGCCATGGTTACGGATGAGGTATGCCAGGTACAGGGACCTCAGGGGCAGACAAAAGACAGTGGGACGAGAGTGAATAAGCAAAAAGGTCCATGTAATTTGAGTAAACAATCACCTGACCTTTTTAACCCGTCCCCCATCCCCCCACAGACGTTTGTAAGTTAAACGTCTCTCTGTTTTTACTGATGAACCATCAGAACAGAGCAAATAAAACAAAGAGTACAAACAACTTCTGCAACTTCATTTTCCTTTTTGGAAAATTGGATAGTTTTGATTTACTTTTTAGATTTGTTTTACTCGTAGGGCTTCATCTGCATTGTAAATAGGAAAAAGATAAATAACTATTTGATTTGTGGATTTTTCTTCCCCTCCTGCACTGTCTCTCGCCGCCTCTGATGAGAAAAACAGATTTAACCTTTTCTGTTTTACCCAAAGGCACATCAAAATTCTTGTTTTGATGAAACCCTGTTTCTTTTTTCCATCTCTCAGGAAAACCTTTTGGTGCCCACGAGGAGAATCACAAACTGAAAGGTGGAAAATTTCATGTCATTCTGTATTTCTCATCAGACCTTACACGAACCTTATCAGTGAACCTCACACTGTCTGTTTGGCGTATTTGGCGTAAAACGAGCAATTAAATATTTTTTTATTTTTATATTAAGATACTGTAAGTAAAATGTTTTTGAACAGAACTGTTTTGTTATCTCTATAACAACGCCGGCCGCTACGGCAGCTGTGACAGTTTGTGCTCACATCACGTCTTGTTTGTCTAAGGAAACCACATCTGCCTTGTTTCCACACGGTCTCAAACAGCTGGCGGAAAATTGCCATGGAAACATACATTCCTTTTGATGGGAATAATGAAAGGGGAGGGATTCTCTGAGTCTGTGTCGTTCTACCCTCCCCCTCCAGCTCCACTCTCACCCCTCCTGCTGCTTATGTGGCACACAATATCTCCGTATTGTTCCTCTCTGAGAGTTAAAGTACACTTTATAACTTTATAACTTAGTAAACAGCACAGTGAGCACATTTGCCCGACCAATAATCTGTCTGAGTGTCAAGTTTTATATTATGACAATTTCTTAATTACTATTTGCTAACACTTAGGCTTTTTTGTACAATAGACACCTGTTTACAGTAAAAAATGCTGTCTGTAAATCTGTGCTTTCTGTTAATCTGTGCACGGAAATGTTATAAAACCTAAAGATCTTTTTTAGGATGTAGGTAGAACAGCAAAAATGAAACATAAGCTACTTTAAGTCACAAACGTTCTGTCAATCATTGTTTAGGTATAGAGAAACTAACTTGGTTGTGGAATTAACCAGTTACATGTAGAGGAGAACTCAATGGATGTTCTTACCTTCTGTGTGTCTAACAGAGAAGCCCGAGAGGAAATCAGCTGCTGGAGGAGTCTGAAACTATCTAACAGCAACACAAGTCCACACAGAAGACATCTGCTGTGGGCAGGCTCGGTCAACCCCCTTCACTCAGTTAGGGTGGGACGTCCCACGTTTAACTCTGTTTTTAGCTCACGTGGAGCTTTATCCTCTCCACCCAAATCTTCATCTGTGTTGAACTTTCAACAAAATAAACTATTATTTTTTTTGCCATGACCTTTTGCATGACTGTCTGATGATGTGTAAAAAATCTTTAATTCTTTAAAAACGTTTGACAGTTTTTTTCTACCAAGAATAAATTTAGTAGACTGTCAAATTCATTTTGATCACATATGGATGGACCAACATTTGTCATTTATAATCGTGATGTCTGTCCCTTGCAGCTAAGTTTTATTGAATGGTGCATTCGTGTTGGATCATGCAGGATAGGTGGGGTTGGGTGTGTTGATGTGGAGTTGTAGGTTAGGTGGGGTTGGGTGTGTTGATGTGGAGTTGTAGGTTAGGTGGGGTTGGGTGTGTTGATGTGGAGTTGTAGGTTAGGTGGGGTGGGGTGTGTTGATGTGGAGTTGTAGGTTAGGTGGGGAGTGTTGATGTGGAGCTACATCTGAATAACATCATCATGATATCTAAATCTGTCTGTTTGTTGTCTGTCAAAACAAACAGAATCACTTCCTCTTCTTGACCAATGGTTAAAACAAGTACTAATAAATCAAAACCTAACCTAATTATTATTAAAAATACACCAGCATTACTTTGTTAATTATTCTAATGCTGTTTTGGCATAATCTCAGTTTTTTATTTTATATTTAACTGTCATTTAACTATATATTTATATATAACTGTCAGCAATGTCTGTTCACTGACAATGATCCAAACGAATATGTAGCAAAATAAACAGAATATTCAGATTTCAGGACAGTGAATGATGTCATATTAATTAAATGTGTCAAAATGATTATTAACTGAACCATTATTAACCACATTTATTTATGATCTAAAAGTAAACGATCTGATAATGGTGTGCTGCTATTTTATAACGTAGCCTGTATTTCTGATGCGCAGCACCGATTTTTGGTGACAGCGTGTTAAGCAGTGTTGATGCTGTTAAAAAAATCCAGTCTTAAATTCCAGGGGCCCTTCCCACTGTACTCTCTCTTAGTTCTGTGTGCTTAGTGTTCTGACCACCAGACTAAACCAATCACTGCTTCTGTTTCATTCCAGCCATTGAACATCTTCCTCAGATTCATGGCCAGAGCGGTGTGCTCTGCTATAGATTGCTCATGTCTGTGCTTTCTGAGTGTACTGAGCAGTAAGGAGAGAAACATCTGGATGAGACAACGCTGGAAAAAAATAGCCTCTCTGCAACGTGGCATTTTCCATTCTGGCCTGCGCAGACACTATACGCAGGCCACAGAAGAGGCACAATTATTCCGTGCAGTGCAGACGTGGCGCTGTCTGTGGGATCTAACAAATTCCCAAAGGGTCACAGACTCCCAGGAATTTCTGACTGAGTATAAAACATAATTGAAAACCTATAGGAAAGATTACAGTTGACATCTCTCTATACGTTTTATCACTCTTCTGAGATTATATGGAGAGCAAATTAAGACTTTTGTTTTAGGTTTCCTCCCTCACATTTTTCTCAAGGGAACGAGACCCATCTCACATGCATCTCCTTTAGAGCCTCCGACAAGACCTCCACAAAGTCTGCGAGAGATTTCACTCAAATATTTCTCATAAGACTTTTACAAGACCAAATATCAGCTCTGTAATTTTTACATGTCAACAATCTGAGACGTATATGAGACATATATAAGACTAAACTTTAAAAGATCAATGAGAACTCCAGGTTTCCAGGTTTCCTGTGTTATGAAAGAGCAACATCTGACCGAAAAATAATCATAAAATTAAATCATAATATCGGTAAAGTAAAAATATTGCATCATAAATGCTGGCCCTTGATTTATTTCGAAAGCCCCTCTTTGGTTACATTACGGGAAATACCGCCGTAGGGGCCAAATCTCAAAATAGCGAGATTTGGACTTATAGCCCAGATGGTTAGATTCTGACCACCGTTTCCTTAATAAAGTTGCACAGGTCCTTCAAAGACCTCACAGCCTTCAAGAAACAAGTGCTCTTTTCATTCTGTTTCCTGTTTAGATTCTGTGTAAACTCCGGCCACGCAAACAACATTAACACTTGATTTACACATTAATTTACTGTAAATACACACGGTAAGGTGTTTCTGTTGTGGCCATAAATCACACTGTACACTCAAATTATTCACCTCCTACTAGAAAAGGTTCACATGACATTGTACTGATATGTAACTTGAACTGTTTAAAATCGACATAGATAATATAACGTCATAAGTGGAGCTGTAAGCTTTCATCTTCAACAGTTGTAATAAATACAATGACGGAACGTGTTTACTGAGAGGCACAAAAACCATTCAGCCTTTGTCATGACGTCAGCTGAAGGAAGCCCACACACACTAAATGTCTCTTTTCACAGTGAACCGTCTCATTGTGTCAGAGCCGGTCTGTAATTTGGAAATAGGCTCCTCTGTGCCAGCAGGGGTTTCTGTGTAAGCTGCCGCCACAAAATATACTATTTATGTAACATGATGCAGGTGCAAAATATCACATTGCAGTCACTGTGGCCAGCTCTAGATCCAGTTTAACTAGCCAGATCTAGCTTAAATCTACACTTTGATGGCCTGTCTGTAAGGGATAATCACTGTTGCTTGTTGAGCCATGCATATAATAACTAGCAAACCCTAAATATTAAACATGTTGGTAATGTGTTGTTTTGCCCTTGTTTTGCACCATTTGTGCTATGACAATAAATGATACCTTAAATCATAAGGGTTTGTTAAAGACAGCTGTGCTATAATTTTTCTAAGCAATCAGGATGATTATCTGCTGGTGGACATTAAAGCAGATGAATAAACTAAAACTAAAGTACAGAAGTCACCTCCGGGAACAAGAATATCATAACCACTTAGACTAGATCAGGGGTCTGACTTGTAGTTCCAGCCCTGCTCCAACGCAGCTGTCTGTAATTATCAAGCGCTACCTACGAGATTAATTAGCTGGTTCAGGTGTGTTTGATTAGGGTTGGAGCTGAACTTTGCAGGATAGTAGATCTCCAGGAACAGGACTGGGCACCCCTGGACTAGATACTCCTGGACTAGGTTTTTTTAATGGTTGTAAGGTGTAGCTAAAAAACACTTTACAACCATCAAAAAAACACCCTAACATGCTAACAGCTAGCGACACCCTAGCAACCATAATGTGCTAGCACAGTGGCAGTGAGTTTTCACAGGTAAACACTAATCACTCAGCAATGTCTGTTCACTGACAATGATCCAAACGAATATGTAGCACAATAAACAGAATATTCAGATTTCAGGACAGTGAATGATGTCATATTGATTAAATGTGCCAAAATGATTATTAACGGAACCATTATTAACCACATTTATTTATGATCTAAAAGTAAACGATCTGATAATGGTGTGCTGCTATTTTATAACGTAGCCTGTATTTCTGATGCACAGCACCGATTTTTGGTGGCAGCGTGTTAAGCAGTGTTGATGCTGTTAAAAAAATCCAGTCTTAAATTCCAGGGGCCCTTCCCACTGTACTCTCTCTTAGTTCTGTGTGCTTAGTGTTCTGACCACCAGACTAAACCAATCACTGCTTCTGTTTCATTCCAGCCATTGAACATCTTCCTCAGATTCATGGCCAGAGCGGTGTGCTCTGCTATAGATTGCTCATGTCTGTGCTTTCACTAATCACTCTGCTAATATAGTCAAAGACTAACCATAGACTAACCCTTGATCTCAATAAACTAGGATTGCTAGATGCGGATTAAAGCCCAGACCTAACATCCCTGTCAATGATTCTGCAAATTCTTCACAGTTTCATACCAGGATTAGATGTAATCTGTGACTGACAGACTAACAGAAAAAACAGTGTTGACATATTAAAATATATATATATATATAGCTGCAGTTTGTCTGAAGGCAGATGGGTGTGTAACTCTCTATTGTATGCTGGAGAAATACAATAGCTCTTCCTCTGTATCCCCAATTTCCTTCACTCCAGATGACTCGGGCAGATACGAGAGCAGAGAAAACATCTGGGCATCGATCCAGGAAGACAATAATGATAAGCTGACAGATGGAGCCCACGGACAGACTAGCGAGTGCGTCACTATTCTGTGCTCTGCTTCGTCTGAAGCTGCTAAGTGGATTTGAATATGATGTTTCAGTGTGGACGTGTGATGGTGGAGTGGCTGTTCTCAGTGGGATGGATTACAAGTGTTGGGTTCAAACCTGTTGCTGATATGGAGGTGACCTGCTGACGTGTACAACCAAAACCGGCTAAAAGACTAAAATTCTGTTTAGATAATGCTATAAACTTAGTGCACTTGTACTTAGTCCCTTGTTGTCTATATAGTCTATGTCTTATGTGGCACCATGATACTGGAGGAATGTCATTTCATTCCACTATGTACTGCAACTGCTATATTTGGTTGAAAGACAATAAAAGACTTAATAAAATACAAGACTAATCAAGCAGAATGAGTAAATGAACTTTAAATAGCATGTTTAGATACCTTTAAATGTAATACCAATCCTAAAGTTGATGGATCGGTTATGTTCATTTATTTCAGAAGGATTGTTTATTAGACAGAGGGTAGAGGGTATATAGATTGCTCTGGGCCCCTTACATTAATGCCCCTGCGTCTGTGGGCCACTAGTATCATTTCCATCCTTCACCTCTGTAGTTTTGCCCCGGTTAACTGCAGAGTTTGGGGCAGTTTGACTGTGTTTTAGTTATGTTAACTCTTTAATTTTGATTCAAAGAGTCATTTCAAGCAAATTCTGAGAATTGATACACAGCAAGTCTTATAATTATTTTGACCTTTCCCTTTCTCACTCTCCATTGGTTCATTCTCTCTCTGAACGTGTGAAACAAGGTTTCTTCTGAATGCAACTACTACTTAATCAATGAAGTTTTTTTTATCATAACACTCCTAATGGGCGATTATTTCTAAGTAATTCCTGCGATGAGCATTTGATACAGATGACATTTAACATTTTAAAATCTACATTTAACATCTGACAATGCTGATGACAAGAACATTAAAGAGCAGAATTATGATCTCATAAAAATGTCCTCGTGTTGCCACATCAGCAGTTTTCTCATGCATTCCGAACGGAATGAATAATCCATAGAGTCTTTTTACTAAATGACATTTAGAGATAAAAATTAAAGCAGCAGTTAATCCACCCCCATAGCCTTCATAATTAGCTTCAGTTTTGGCCCCATCTGTTAAGCTTTTTCAACAGCTAATTTAGCACATAAGCAATGACTGCAAACCGTATTCTTATGTACTAATGGGCTGTATAGATGAAGGCAATGGATTCATTCTTTTCTGTCTTTTTTACTGTGTGCACATGGCAAAAATCGTTTCCTTCAGCCTTTGTCTTCCCTTGCAGTACAATTAGCAAAATGTCCTTAAAACAAGATAAATTCACTTGAGAAGCCACAGTTCCAATGTGTCTTTTTTCCAAAAATCAATCTTAAATCTATGATCATACATTTGTATTTCCCAGCGATCTTTCAAGTGTTTCAGTAGCTCAGCTGGCAAAACACAAAACTATCACACATATCCCAGGAAACACATATACAATGTACAGTAAGTGTAAATTATGGATGCTATACTTACATTAAAAAGTCAAACTGCTTAAAATGTTATTTTGGGAAGGTATATGCAACTGGTCACAATTTTTAATCACTTTTTTGCCTTCACTGGTTCATTTTAAATGGCTCTGCTGTGTGACAAATTAATTTTTAAAACTACAAATATTCCATGCAGTCTCTCAATTAATATGAGGTTATAAAGCTGCATGCATATTTATTATTAAAGAACACAAATACTTTTAATGGAATACAGCATGTCAACAGCAATGTAATTTTAGGAAATCTTTCCACATGCATTTTAATCGCTCCACTGGCAGTTTTTCACTTGTTTTAATAATGAAGCTTGCTAATGTTGTCGTTTTATTTCTTGCATTCTAACGGGCATGTTTTGCGGTGCTGCAGTGAACCAGCAGTGAGTTTCTGAGATGGAGAAATCTGCTCACTAATCAGATACAGACTGCATTGTGCTTGGGTTACTCTAGCACGCATGATTTCGCTTGTTTCTACCTGCACGGGGGTCTGCAGTCAAACGTCCTGCAGGCTCAGTGATTTAAAAAGGAGGAATAGAATTCTTTTCCATGTCCCTGCGTGAATATTTCCTTTCGGTAATATTTAGCATGCGAACCAATTCGCACTTTGCACAAGTCTATTAGCTTGCATACTGGCTGCTTATTAGTACGTATAAAGCAAATATCAATGCCTTGTTCTGCATGACCACATTGTACGTCCCTTAATCTTGCCCCACACCTACACTTTAACACAACAACAACTACCTGTAGCTCAACTGGTAGAGCATTGCATTAGCAGCTCAAAAGTTGTGGGTTCGATTCCTAGCGAACACACTTGGATAAAAGCACCTACCAAATACATAAATATACATGTACCATATTTTAATAAGCAGTAAATTGGATTTTATTGAGGCAACATTCATAGTTAATGGCAGACATAGTTTAACAGCACACATTCATAGTCATAATACACATCTGGTCTAAAATCACATGACCCAGTTCTGCCAAAGTAGCCGTTGCTACATGGCGCTGGACTAAAGTCTCTTCTCCCCTGCTCAGTTAGGTAGGTGCTGACTCCTGCATGTGATCTTATGATAGCAGTTAATTTGTGAGGGGGTTGGTGAGAACAGGGAAAGCCCTGTCTGAGCCTGTCACCCAGAGACTCTGTCTGAACACGATACTATTGATTCATGGGCCACGCACAGTTAAGCCTCTTTTATCATCTGTCTCTCTGGCACTAATTAGCAGACCTTTCCTGCAATGTGGCTGGTTTTAGTTCTCGGAGGTTGAGTAAACAAACTCACAATCAAAATCTCATTAATCAAGAAAGGAAGATAAAACATCACACGCAATACGTTCTAAATGTTTCTCCTAATGTAGTAGAAATGTTCGAACAAAACGTATTTGCATTTTGCATATGCTTTTATCTTCCCCGGGATTCAAACCCACAACCTTTGCGCTGCTAACGCAGCACTTGTAGAACACTTGTAGGTCATCTGGGTGGAACTTCCTGGGTATCACAGGTCATACGAAGGTTCCGTATCAAAATGGTTCTTTTACAGAGAGTGAGTCATTGCGCAAGACAGAACAGGGATCCAAAAAATGGGACGCAGTTATTAACAGTTGAATCTATGGACAGCTGTAACGTTGTCAGTTAGCACAAAAACTTATGCTGTAAATGATATTGTGACATTATTTCTCAGCTTCCAAACCGAACAAAGAAACATGTTTACAGTAAACTGGAAAGCATTATATTTCAGACAGTGCACTATATATATTATGTTTGGTGATTTCTGTCAAGCTTGTTGCGAGCAAACAGACCACATCTAAATTAACTACAGCCCACTTTATTCAACCTCTCCACCATCAATCTGAGAGCGCTCATCCGCTGACCGTTCTGTAGATCACAACTCCATAGAGGCCATGTGACCCACGATTCTGTGCCAGAATGCGTACAGGCTAATTTTGGTCTCATTTGAGGTTTTCACAAACATTTTATATTAAGCCCTTGTCTAGTACAGCAGCCAAACATCTCAAATGATCAGTATTTATACGTTTTCTGAAAGATGAACCTTCCTAAATCTTTCCTTCCTTTTCAATATTCATCAAAAATGTTTTTTTCTGCTCTCTTCTGGCCAACTGGTGCTTCACACAGGTGTAGCTCATTCATAGTTTTGCCCTAGTCCAACAAATCATTCATCATTTTAAGATTTTTTAAAATGTCAGAATAGTCAGAATACCAAGAACTTCTTTTTAATATTTGATTTTTGCGACTCATTTTGCCAGTATGGGTCACCTATATTAAAACACATCACCATTAACCATAATTAAGAGTAACTCAAACTGGTAGTTGATCTTATAGCTGATCTGGAGTATCCCACTGAAAAACTGTGGAAAAGTGTCTTTAAGGGACTCAAGACAAAGTTTCAGATATGAATCTAGGAGTTACTCTGTACAACAGATTTAGGTTGGGATAGTTCATTTGTCAAGTGAAGAAAAAGAAGAACTAACGGAACTAAAGACTGGCTCTCTGTTTAGAGAACCAGGCAGTGATGCATGAGTCCATGGAGTTCTTGTATAGAGTGGGTTTCCTAGGCTGTCACCTGAGTAAAGCCAGTAAAGGTCTCTCTACTCCATACAGTTAAGAGTTCATCTCCAGTCACTACACACAGCCTGGATGGCTGAGCATTCCTTTCATTTTCCCTTTTCAATCCCGTCATTTGAGACAACAAAGAATCAATTGTGTCGCTGCCACAGTAGCATGACAACGTTCTGTATGAATTTCCATCAGCACAAGCTTTATAAAGAGCCACACAAACAGTTTCACAACATGGCTACAATCTAACAACATCTGCGACTAACTGTATTGCTTTTATAAGCCAATCATTTAGCAATTAGACCAGTCTTAAATAAAGCACAGAAATCTACTGATGCATTTACAGCGGGTTCTGTTCAATTAAAAACCGGTTTTACATGAACGGGAACAATTCTGCACTCAGATCTGGTGGATCTGTATTCATCACACTAGACTAAAATCACAATGCAAAAGCATTCGCTACGCACGAAATTCGAGCAACACCCACTTGCTAAGTCTGGTACAAGCTGAACACATTCAGGTGAAAGATGAGGTTTGCACAGTCATTTGTATTATAATGAAACTTCGTCCCCTGAGCCGTTCCACGTAATACGTTCTGAAATGCAGAGCCAGACGTCGACCTGATGATTCTGTTCAACAGCTGCGGCTTGTAGAACAGCTTTTATGAGCTTATTGCTCTTTTCTGTTACTCTGAAGTTACTCGCGCATTCGAGACCCTCATTACACCCAGGAAATAATGTTTATGTAACCCAGTCAGTAAATAAAGAGAAGAAAATGTTAAAAAATGTAAAATAATTATTTAAGATTCTGCACTTTTTCTAGGTCACTAATCAAATCTTGGTGATTCTGATGAAAAGGGCAGATTTTCTTCCTACCACTGAAGCACAGCAGAAGATCTGGGATAACATGGATCATTTGGTTGTGCACAGACTCGTGGAGTCTATGGTCACCTCGAGTGCATGCTGAAAAAAACAGCATTTTGGCCACAGACGTACTAACGTCAACTGCAGCTGTCCTTCATGTGTCTGCTGTGCTTTTCTCAACCATTAGAATACTGGAAACGTTTGGCCAAATTCAGACCAGCAGCCCCGTGAGCACAACAGCTCGGCGTCATGATCACGTCCACACCTTCGAAAAATATTGAAAATGTTTAACGTGGATGTATCGTTGATTAAATTTTACATTTACAAACTGGAAATGGCTTCCCTTTAGTGAAAGGGTAACATTGCCCCCTACTGGTTGACTGAGGAAAAAACAGCATCACGCCTGTCTTTTGTCTTAACACTGATATCTGCGCCACAAACGTAACGATAAACATATAATTTATAATATAAGCAAGATTTACGTTACTCCATTGGTTCACCTGTGGTGTACATTAAAGTTGAGTTTAAAGTCTCAGTAAAAAACAAGATTTAAATGTACCACATGAGATTTAGCATTGAAGCATTTTTAACATGTGCATGTTAATATATTTATTTGATTATGATCTGCATAAAATCAAGAAAAAAATAAAAGATTTTTTTGTCTCTCAAAAAGTTTATTTCCTGTAGACACAAAACTTCTTCAAATATCTTTTCTGTTTCATGCATCATGATCCTTCAATGGCAGACAAATTAAAGCCAATACAATTACATGTAGTTACATTTTTTAATACTAATAGTGTAGTAGCGGTTCTCATGGTGCTTTGCTACAAAAATTCTGATGGTCCCCAAAAGACTGAAGTCATTTATCTGATGTGTGTAGATTTGTTCAATGGAGTCGTCCCACGTCATATTCTTCAAAGCAGCATGAATATGATCTAATAAAACAAGATTCAACAAATCAACTGGAGTTAAACACACAACAGATCTTTTCGCTAGTATAAATATCACAATTTATTACACTTGTGTTGGAAAATCGACATAACCTACAGTATTTTTTTCTGGCTTTAATACAAGAGGCTCGGGCAAGTAATTATTGTAAGAGAGAAGATGCCAAAAAAAGTGCAATAATAAAAAAACAGCAAGAAGGAAATGGACAGTTTATAAATCACAAGATCGTACATTACTGTAAAAAATACTTTGGCCTCCAGTTTAAATTCAGTCTGATCACAAGAGAGAAAACTTGTTTCAATGAGGTTATAAAATAACTCGCGTCACACACTGACGCATCACATATTCAATCATAAGGTATTTCTGTGCCAGTTAGACTGGTCATACTCCATTGCTGTCTAATAGTGTACTTTCATTTACTGTAACATTTCATAATACTTTATTTGAATAATTTAAGTTATTCATAAAATATAAGTTGATTAAAGTTAATATGTGTTATTAGTGGTCCAGTATGGGATTTGTTTGTAGAATCAATAAAAGTGATATGATTTACTGTATAGCTTTGCTTTTCAAACGATTCTCTTACCTTACTGTAATAGTTTGCCAGGTGTAAGGTTTCATTTCGGCCCGATGTAGGTGACTGTTTTGCCGGTCTTTTTCAGCGTCTCCATGAGAACATCTTTATCTTTGTCTGACTCGATAAAAACCTTCTTGTTGGGAAGATCAATGTTAAATTTCACATCTGTTGAGAAACACATTTAAAGGAAAACCGATCAAATCTCAACTCTGTTCCTGAATTGTAATAAATGCAATATAAAGGAAAAAAATAATAGTCGAACTTGAAATAAAGTTCATGACGTACTTAAGTGAAAACTTTGTCGCTTAACTTTAACCAATTTCCCCCCAAAAAAACTCATCGGAACTAGTTTTAACAGGTTTTATATACACAGTTCAAAGGTCTTACAGTAGAAGACTATGAAAAGCCAAATATTAACCTACCCAGTTTATTAAGAACTCGGGTTACAGCGCCAGAACATCCTTCGCAAGTCATGTCAACAAAAAACTCGTGAGTCTGTGGAGGAAAACAATGTCTCTCCGATTCAATTGTTACACATCATAAACGCTAGCCGCAAAGCTAAGCGGCTGGATAGTTATCCTAAATACAAATGACTGAAACTCCAAACAAACAGGTGGTACAATACATACAGATCTTTGTGAGTTATATTGCGAGATGTTAAATGTGAAATTACCGTCATGATCAGTCCAAATATATCCGCAAGCGCAATTGTATCGACTCGCTTGTGCTGAGACTGTGGCTGTACTCGTACAGTCAGATGACGCGCTGTCTTGTTTAGGGCTCATTACTAAATTACCACCATCTCCTGACGCAGCGTTCATTTTGACAGCTAAGCCTAATTGTCTCATTTAAGTCCCCTTAAAAGGACACACGCCGTAAATGTCTGTACCGTACTGCTTATCAGTGTGTGCGTGCTGCTTGTTCATGCGCTCCCTCAAGAGAAATGTACAAGCGCTTTAATACGCAAGGTATAATTTTAGACGATCCCTTCTGCCTCAGGTTGATTTTTTTAGAGTTGCCCCGCCCAAAATAATAACGTACACATTTCTTTAAATTATTTTACACAAATAGGTTTTCAATAGTTAACAATATTAGAAACATATTAAATAAAATTAAATTCGTTTGTTTTTTAGGTTTTTAATCATATCGAGCCCAGACGACGCGTATCATAGCAACAGCGATCGGCGAGCAAGCGTGTTTTAAAGCTGATCTAAGCCATTAATATTGCTGTAAAAATAAAAGACATTTATACTGTTGTGTTTCATAAACAGATGCTGTTTCGCTGTGCAGGCAGCCGCGGCGGCAGAAGTGAAATCAGCTGACCGGCACAGTGCTGACGATCATGTGACTGGAGGAGGAGTACACGAATCACAGGAGTGCACCTTCAGATCGGAGCAGCGCGGTTGGGTCACATCTGGTCTTTTGTGCTGTCATTGCTGGACGTAGATCGTTGTTTTCAGACTCGGATATGGCCTTTATGATCTTTTCATAACTGCTGCATATCTTTCACCGGATGTTTACGGTCGTGTTTACGGTAAGTCTGTCGCGTCATCCAGGAATCAGTATAGCGCAACATGATCGCTGATAGCTGATAAACAGATACAGGATTTACAGTAGGAAGTGTACACACAGTTATGACATGACAATAGCTGGTGCATAGTATGTGAGTTACTTACTTAAGAGGATATGATCATTATTCTAAAAAACATTTAGGCTTGATCGACTCAAAATGACACTAAAGCAATTATATGAATTGGGGCGCTAGCTGTTTCAGATACCTTTTAGCCATATCTAGCAATCGTATTAATATAATACAAGTGTAGTAACCATGCTTTTGGTATACTAATTACTATTTGTATAACCATGGATTACTACAAATGTCATGGTTCAACATGGTTGTTGTAACAAAACCATTTGTGATTACCATGTGATTACCATTTAACTACAGTAACCATGTTTACATGTACTTCATTATACAGAAAAGTGTTTATTGCGCTACATTTGCATTGATGTATTTACCATGCATCACAATTTGCATTTATCCCATAATGTCATGCCCTTGAGAGCAAGGCTTAGAAATCTAAAATGGATGAAATAATAAATTATGGGTTGGAGCAGCATTAAAAACAATTGAAGAAGATTTAAAAAACATAAACTTATTCTGGCTTATTTTGAGTTGGGGGACATGTCTAATGTACAAACAGTTTTATACTGTTTGTATTGCTGTAAAGATCCACAAATTGTGGCTATGAGTTAATAGCCACAATTATTTACAGGTTAATATCCTGTAAATAGTGCATTTTCGATTAAGATATGTTTTTGGGCAGGCTTGGTTTCCAGGTACCAGACTGTTAAATGTATGTATTACAGGTTATATGAACAGTAAATAAAGTGCACAGTCATGCAACACTTTCTATAGTTTGTTTTCCTTTTGCCCTGTTTTGAGGTCCATTGATCTGTTGTTATATTGATTTGACTTATACATACCAAGACATTGGGGAGTCAATGGGAAATGTTGTCATGGCAAAACAATGGCCACTCCAAAGTCAAACATTGATTTTTAGAGGTGACATCATGGGCTAGAGATGAATAGAGTTTATATGCAACATTTGCATGTGTTTGTAACAGCTTGTAATAATTGTAATGGCTGTCTGAATATGAAAGAACCATCAAACTGGTTTATTTCACGCTCCTAAATATTATTATTATTACTACATACATATATAATAATACAAATAACAGCTGTAAATGATGCACTAGTTCATTTGAGTTGCTCTATGAAATTGTTACTGCTGTATTAAACTGTCAGATGTAACACACGTTTATCGCATATTCTTATGTCACCTCATCGGTTGCTTTGAGATCCTCATATTGTTTTAAGCCGTGTGAGATGATGAAAAATACAGTGGCACAGAAAGGGCACATTGTGCGTCACACTTGTGTTCCAGGAGGGTAATAACTCTCTTCATTGCTCTGTAATCACAGGACCTGTAGATGCAGCGTCTCCGCAGGGAAGCTTTTGATCAGTGACGCTATCAGTGGCAAATTACACCCCATCACAGCAGCCATGGCCTCTGATATCAACTATCAGGATGGTAAGCCAATTTCCTTTGCATTATGGAGAAAACTGATCTCATCTGACTCTTTTGTTTTTTTTAGGCTAAGCTTAAAATAAAGATAACAACCTGCGAAAGTTAAAGGGATAGTTCACCCAAAAATAAAATTCCTCAATTGTTTACTCACTCTCATGTCATTTCGAACCTGGAAGACTTTCTTGCTTCTGAGAAACACAAAAGAAGATATTTTGCAGTATGTTGGTAGCAAAACAACAGTGGAACCCCAAAATCACCAAGACATTTCTCAAAATATCTTGCTTTGTGTTTCACAGAAGAAAAAATGGAATGATATGCGAGTGGGTAAATGATGGAAGAATTTTCATTTTTGGGTGAACTCTCACGTAAAACTAGTGTAAAAATAAATGTATAAGGAAACAGCATTTGACTGTGTCTAAGCAAGTTCTTGATCTTGAGATGATGCTATGGTTCTGTTTGTGTGTCGGTCACAGGTCCAGACTTTTCTAGAAGAGATGAGAGTCCAGCTGAAGATGCGCCCATTCATTCACCTGCCTCTCCACGACAGTCAGAGTATGAACGAATCGGAGGAGGAAGAACAGGATCCTCGTAAGTGATCTAGTCATACTTTTGTGTTTATAAACCTGATGTAAAGATATCTATTTAAAGATATTTTAAGTATATAAATTAAAGAATATATTTTGTATAGCAATATGTGACCCGTGCTGGCAAAATCAGTTGGAATGCACACAAGCAAATGCAAATTATGAGCTACAGGGAAAATGCTTTGGTCTAAATTTTGGTCTAATTTGAGGTTTTAATAAAAATAAGTTTATTAGACCCACGTCTAGTGATCCCAATGTTTTAAATAGCAGTTAAACATTTAAAATGATCTTTATTTGTACATTTTGGGAGGTGAAACTTAATCTTTCGTTTGTTTTAATAATCCATGAAAATTGCTTTTATTTCTGGTGCTTCAGACAGGTGTAGCTCAATTGTTTAAATTGTCAGATTCCAACAAATCAATTTTTAAGGTTTTTAATAGAGAATGTGAAAATGACAAGAATTCATTTTTGACAGTTTGCTCATTGTGACTCATTTTGCCAGCACAGATCCCATCTGTATTTTTGCTTGTACAGTTTATTTCAGACACTAATCCATTTACTGAAAGGAAATATTGGCACTGGGCTGCTCGGCTTGCCTTTGGCTGTCAGGAACGCAGGACTCCTGGTAGGACCCCAGAATTCATTTAGTTTAAATCGCATTTGGAGATAAATGATGTTGCCTGTTTTGTTTTTCACCATCTTGTGTTCATGTTGGCCTTCATAATATCATATTTCATTGCTTCAGTTCAAACAGTGTGTAGCTGCACAGGTCTGTCCGTGAGATTTATTGTGGGGTTGTTTAATCGCAGCAGTTTTTGTACTGTATGTTTTTATCTGTGCATGATCTTCTTTTGTCAACATCATGTCTGGCTTTCCTTTTTCGTTTCTCTCGTGTTCCTTGTAAGTGTTGAGATATTTGAGAACTTATTAGATCTGTCCTGCCTTGGTTTAAAAAGAGACAATAGCGTGTGTTTGGTCTGCTGTTTTTGGGTTGAGGCAGGCAGCAAACAATCCGAGTAATCAATAAACAGTCCAAACTAGGGCAGGCAGCAAAGAATCAGCAATCCAAAACAATCCAGGTCAAACCCAAAAATGAGCAATATAATAACAATGGGTATAAACGCTCAGAAATGCAGCACTAGGCAAACAAGACTTCGCAACGATAGAGAGAATCAGTCCGGTTTATATGGAGAGCGGTAATGATGATCAGGTGAGGAAACAGGAAGTAATCAGCTTCGGTATAGGTGCATGTTGGGATCTGTAGTCCGTACTGGATACTGCTAGTATTCCGGTGAAGGTTCCCTCTGGTAGCGTGGTGGAGAGGGAGCTGGAGCCTCCACCATAACAAACACATACAGTACATGTATTTTTAAATCAGGCAAAAACGGCAGCCAGGGTCCTTAGCACAAGCTACAGTAAGAAAATTGAAAAAATTGGGAAAAAAAGGATTTTTACTGGCAAAAATCAAGCCGGCAAAAATTGACTTTGCCACATAAATAAAAACACAGTTATTTGGCCAGTTGGTTGGTCATTTATTTTGGATTTGTTAACGTTAATAAAAAGTGACATTTTATTTTAGAAGTAAAACTAGATTTTTATATTTTATTAAGAAAATGAGTGTGGCTTGGCCATGCATAATTCACTGTTCCAATACCTCTGGATGTATAATAGATGGGAGGACCCCTAGGTTTTAAAATGACATTGAACTTTGAACATTGAATTTTTTGAACTAAAATCAACATTGATATTGATTCTAGAACACTCCCACAACAGACTGTTCAAACGACATATCCAGTCTGTTGTAAAGAACTGTGTGTAATGCATGAGGCGGTGCTGTGTTGTTACATCTTCTGTATGGGGAAGTCTTGTGTCTTTAATGGCCTGTGCTCTCCCTGCAGGGTGATGTAACAGTAATCTACCAGTATATTTCCTGAAAAAAGGGTTTATTTGGTTCTGTCATCTGGTGTGTTGCGGTTTACACCTAGTTTGAAGCTCTGGGCAATGGAATATAATTGAAATAGTTGTGAACATATTGTCTATGAACAAAATAAGTAACTTTTGCTGTAGTTACTCACTAGCTTAATGGTGAAAATATTTATTTGAGAAACAGTGCTCTGGTTTAAGACTGAGATACATTTGCTTCTTTGTGTTTGGTAATGTTTTTTAATGTTGACCTAGGTAATAATGTTTCATGAATATTCTAATGCTCTCTGTCTCTTCCTGTGGTGCAGGTGGGGCCTTTGAGTCTTCTGGCTATGGGTATAGTGGCAGTTCACTGCATGAACCTGCTTGTGAAATGTGCACACCATCTGAGTGCAAAGTAAGATCAAACTCTTTTGATCCGTGTATGATTCTGCAGCAGCTCAAACAGCTGCTTCATGTAGCGTTTCACTGTATCACTATTACACATGTTCCCTCAGAGACATTATCTGTGTAATAAAATCTGTATTGTGCTCTAAACATTAATAGAATTATTTAAAAAACTATGAGTTAAAGTATGATAAAATAAAAGATTTACATAGTGTCAAACTATTCGTTTTAATTTAGTTATTGTTTGGGTAAAAATTTGATAAGTTTAGGTGGCTCACTGGAAGCACGTTAGTTTTTTATAAAATAACAAATAAAATGTATTTTAAAAGTGTTTTGTCATGCAGGAAAGTACTTTCTTAGAAACGTTCTTATCCTGAGAGTTGTGTTGTTTCTCTTCCTAGGCTGGGAAAACCCTTCCTGTCGTATGGAGATGCAGTTGAGTTCGGGATGGAGAATGTGCCATGGCTGAGCAGACATTCTGTGTGGGGAAGGTCACTGAACCAACTTACAGTTTCACAACCGACCACAGTTTGTCAAACCTGGTTAGAATGTGACATTTGCATAAACATCAAACTACAAAAACGCTGTTTGTTTTGGCTTTCAGACATGTGGTGAACGTGTTCCTCAACATAACTCAGCTGGGATTCTGCTGCGTGTACTTTGTGTTCCTCAGTGATAATATCAAACAGGTAAGAGACCTTGAAACTCTGTACATGAAGGTTTTTGGTCACACAATGTATTCTGCGCATATGAAAGGTTAATAGTATAAGGTAAATCAGTTAATAGTATTACAGTTGCTCATCTGGTAGGACATGGTGCTGACAATCTCAAAGTCACAGGTTCAAATCCCATGCGACTGCAACAACTGCTGAAATGTATACCCTGAAGTCACTTTTGATAAATATGTCCGCCAAATGCATGCACTGGCTAGAGAGTCAGACTTGCAACCAGAAGGTTGTTGGTTCGATTCACAATTCCAGCAGGAAACAACTGAAGTGCCTTTGAGCAAGGCAACTCTCCCCAAATTGCTTCCCGGACGCTGCATTGCTGCCCACTGCTCTGGGTGTGTTCACAGTTTGCAGTGTGTTCACTACTCCAAAGCGTGTGCACTAATTAGATAAGTTAAATGCAGAGGACAAAGGGTGACTATACGATCATGTACTTGAAGTACATGTCTTTCTCTCACCACAAGAGGGCAGTATTGCATTTAGTTTGGATCGATACCAACATCTCGCAGTTCTTGAGTTCATTCAAAATTCTTTCAGTACGATGTGTTGTATTGTGAAAGCATCATTGTTATAGCCTTGACATTTTCTATCATTGATTTTGTATGTTGTAGGTGGTTGAGACTGCCAATGGAACGACTGTGAACTGTCATACCAATGAGACAGGGGTGATGGTCCCCAGCTACGACTCTCGCCTCTACATGCTCTTCTTCCTGCCCTTCATCATCGTTTTGGTGTTTATTCGTAATCTCAAGTACTTGGTTCCACTGTCCTTCGCTGCGAACGTTTCCATGTGCGCCAGCCTGGTCGTCATATACTACTACTGTCTCACGGTAAGAAAGTCGCATTAAACACGCAACACACCTGCAGCAATACAATAGTATTGATGTATGAGACCCTGAGCAACATACAGTCCAGGCATCCAGAATAAATAGCCATGACCCTGCTCAGAGTCACCTGTAATGTGTCGCCTGGGCTTCCGTGTTTGCCCTCAATTTGTCACAAGTTGTTTTTCGCACATTAGGAATCATTACTTATGTCTAACAAATAGCAACATAACCGAATTTGCAGTAATGATTTATAAGGAGTGGCCCAAACGTTAACAATACATTTTTGGGCTGCAGTTAAAACTGTCCATGCGTGTCCATGCCCAGCTAACAATTTTAGGTCATAAGTATGTTTCCGTAACGTTTCCATCAAGTAACAAAAAACATTAACAAATAATGTTAATTGAAAGTTCTAGGAACGCTCAAAACGTCCAGTTTTTTAGACGCTGTATTAACGTTATTGCTTAGTTATAAGAACGTTATTCAAACATTTTAATTTTGTAATGCTTTAAAAACATTAACAACTTTAGAACAATGCTTTTGATATATAAAGTATGATATATAACATTAAAAGTTCTATTAATGTTACTGCAAGAACTGTTTTGATAACTGAGAGAACTTTACGAGAACTTTTAGAGAACTAACAGGGAACAACATTCCCTGTTAGCTGTGTGAAGAGGGCAGCTGACTTCATACTGGTATTATAAGTGACCTGTGGTCCAGTTGCATAAAAAATGACACTAATAACTGAGAAAATTCTGAGAAAAGGTTAGTCTTCAGGTGCCACTTGGTTTACTTTTTGTTACTTATGTATTTAAAACCATACAGAATTTGGTGTTTACATCGTTTTTGGGGGCCACACACATTGCTTTAGGAAATATGTTGCAGAATTGGTCATTCTCATCCACGTTCAAACCAATCCTTCAGACTCACCCTCTCCTCAGCCTCCTGATTGAGTCACACATGTTATGGATGAAGAGTTTAATGTAAATGACAGGTTTCCAGGCTGTTTTCATAGCCCGCTTCTTATTGAACATCTTTAAATGCTCAAAATCAGACTCTGTGCCTGTAATCAGTGAGCAGCCACTGCAGGCGGGGGAAATGAGCAAGTGGAAAATGCAATTTTTCAGAGAGGCTAGAAAATGTGTCACGGTGGAACAGAAACAGGAAGTTGGCTGCACATTGTAGATTGGTTTGTTGTTCGCAAGCCATTTTTTGTGAAGAGTCAAGGGTTTCGAGAATGTTTTCAAAGCTGCCAAAAGGACACAAAATGTTTTCCACACAAACGGAGTGTGCAGGCAAACTGCCAGCTACTTCCCGCGCTGAAAACGTTTTATCTAAAGATGACTCTCCAATCTTCTACAGATTTCAATTGAATAACATTTGTGTTCCAAAAATATTTTATTCAAAATATCTTTGTTTTTTTAAAGGAGGGCATAGGAGACCACACTGAAGATCTGGGAAGCAGAAATTGTATTACACTACAGTGTATTTTTTTGTTGTTTGTATGTCACTAACTGTTAAACCTTTTTTTTTATGTCCTGGTTTTTGTTGTCAGAATATTCCGCACCCTATTAACCTTCCGTTGGCCGGAAGAGGAGTTGATTATCCCCTGTTTTTTGGAACAGCGATTTTTGCCTTTGAGGGAATCGGAGTTGTAAGTTTTGAGTATTTGTCCCTCTTAAAATATGTTTGTAGGCACTATAGAAATATAATAAGTGAAAAAAGCATTAATTCACAACATTGTTCCCATTTTCAGGTATTACCACTTGAGAATAAGATGCAGGACCCCAGAAAATTCACCATGGTTCTGTATCTTGGCATGGGCATCGTCACCACCCTCTACATCTCCCTGGGCACCATCGGCTACATTGGGTTTGGAGAGCACATTCGAGGCAGCATCACGCTAAACTTACCCTTGTGTTGGTGAGTGTCAGTGGAACGTCTTTTTAGTTTATTTACCATAAGAATTAAAGAAGCATTCCAGGTTAAGTATGTTAAGCTCTGTGGTTTATAGTTTGTAAATAATAAAACGTGTTGGTACAATGGAAGTCTAAGGGGCAACTGCAAATGTTCACCATTTTTATTGCATCAAAACTCTTTATGCTGATCAACAAGTCTTTGAATTTGTGTCATAGCCTAAAAATCATCAGTGAGGTTATCCAAAAAATCATCTTAGACTTATTGTAGCACAATGTTTTCTGCATGTATTTTTTGTGCTAAAATTTGGATTGGGTGTGAATAAGTCTTTCAAACGCTACATTCAGTTGTACTAGAGTCAGAATTTGGAGGAGAGGAGATTGTTTGCAGGGGTCTGAGGTTTGTTCACATGACTCATTTAGGTGAATACAGAGGAAACAGTTTGAACTGGTCCTTGAGTGGAAAAAGCTGACCGTCAGACTGCTTCAGAACTGGGCACAGGCCCAAATGCAGCCACAGCACCTGAATCTGTCAGCAGGGCGAATCTGCAGGGAATGATGATGTCACAGGAGAAGCTGTGGGTTCATGCAGATTGCTGAAGCCATGGCACAAGTGTCAGTCTTCCGCTCACCCGTTGCTATTAGCGACGATGCAGTGATTGACGTGTGACTATAGGGACACATCCCCCATTCGCAGGCATTTGCTATTGATAGATATTGGCGCTGTGTGCAGGAATTAATGCATTATAATGAAATACTGTAAGGCTTCTCATGCTAGGATTCTCACATCCAGTAATACATTTTATATGTACAGTATGAATTCATGATACAGTACATACGTTTGATGTAAGTCTAGTATCTGCCTCTAGATTTCATCTCTGTATTTCTAATTAGGTTATACCAGTCCGTGAAGCTGCTTTACTCATTTGGAATCTACATCACCTATGCGCTGCAGTTCTACGTCTCCGCAGAAATCCTGATTCCACCCGCGCAGGCGCGGTGCAGCCCCAGGTGGGCGTTGGTGGTGGACCTCAGCATCCGCGTGGCTCTCGTAGGCCTCACGTGTAAGTCGTGTCACAACAAAACACCCTTATACTCACCACACCCATTTACCAAAGTAAACCTCAACCTGACAGCAGTCTTTCAGTGCAATCCGTCAGCTGCAGAGTACCGGAGCCCTCAGGTCCACAGCCAGAAACATTCTCTGTGGTTCATTTGCTTGGTGCACGCATTCACGCGAGTGCTAAACCCTTTCTATCACAGCTCAAGGTTGCGTTCAGTCAATCCGCAGAGCATTTGTCATTGTTAGATGAAGTGTATTTTTATCTTTTGTCGCCCTGCTTTCTGAAATACGCTAGACCTTGAGCAGAACAGCATGCTTCCCACTCATGACTCAAGTTTGGGTGCTGGAATTAAATATGTTCTGTATTCCGGTTGATCACAGCAGAAGGTGATTTGGTAATTGACTTGTGATAACCGTGTGCCCCTTTCGCTGCAGATGGAGGTCATTGTGTTTAGAGCCTCTAAACATGTAAATGAAAAGCCACGTGTGCTTGCCGACCCTCCCTCCACAACACCCGCATCCCAAGCCTCCACAGCCAAATATTTTTAGAAAGCTTTCCTTAGAGGTTATATTGATTTTCCTTGTGGGCTGAGGTTGTTAATTCTTGTTTGACACGTGAGGTGTGATCTCACATGAGTCCTGCAGTGACTCTTCTCTGCTGATCACCAGAAGGTGGCAGTGTTAAACACTCGTCACCCTGTTAACAGCTTCCATTAACAGAAGCAGCCTATTAAACTTTATGCGCTTTAGCTAGTCTCAAAAATGCATATATCAATGATATAATTTAGCGTAAATAAAAATGTCTTCTAGGACCATGAAGAATTTAATAACAGTACAACTATCACCTCAATGACTTTTAAAATTACTATATACGTCATACTCATAGCATCGGTTTGTTGTGCTTTAATTGTTGTTTAATTATAATATTTAGTGGAAAAAGAGAATTACAAACAAATTAGAAAAATTAGTAGTGAGTTTAATTGCTTTAATGGCTTGTCATGTAATTGTCAATTGGCAAAAAATATTAATGCTTTTTGAAGCAGACGTGGGGTAAATGCTTTCAGTGAATAAAACTGTCTTTTCAAAACATGGAATATAGCACACAAGTCATATGGACTCATTTCTTGTACTTATGATGCAGAAAGGGCTGTGCAACGTTTTTTATTGTGTACTTTTCTGTTGCACAAAAAAAATATCAGCTATACTGACAGAAGACTAAGTAAATAATGAGAGGAAATGACAGTATTGCACAGTGTGTTTTCATACTGATACGTCATAACGGAGCAGAGATACGCTGGAAAATTGTTGCTAATGTTCTGAGAAATAATATATAAGTCATTGCGTTTTTGTTTTTTTGTTTGGTTTCTAGGTTGTGTTGACCTGTTTACTTTGAACTTTAGTAAAGTTTTTAATAAAAGCAGAAACATTAAAGCAGTATTAACGGGGGCCATTTCAGCGCTCATGTTAATGGCTCTCGTGCGTAGAGGGAAAATTGTCAGCATTGTGGTGTTGGCACAGAGTCGCATGTGCAGCTGCGGGATTATATTTGCTTATTAGTTAAATTGAGCTTTGTAAACATAGTTTTTTGTGTGTGAATCCCTGTGTGTTAATGACATTGGCGACATGGCCAGCGAGATCCGGCCTTTCTAGTTTAAATCGCCCAGGGCATTGTGCTTGATTAACAAAAACACGTCATTTGACTTTTTGTACATGGAAGTGAATGAAGATGTCATGTGACACGTCAGTCGTGATGTGAAGTGTATTTGTTTATCTCCTCGCCTGCGTGTTTTCCAAACTTGACCCAGTATGAAGATGGCGCGTGTGTTACGTGTATGATTAACATCCACTCATGACCTTGGGCCGGTTGGATGTCATTCAACAGAACGCACTGTGTGACTTTACAACTTTCCGGTATTACTCAGAAATAAAGTACCTTCACTGAAATATTTTTCTGTATTTTTTGTAAAAGAGCTAATAGAAAAGAACGTAGAAAAAAAATGACACCTTGACATTTGAGTCGAGGAGCTTCTGTTCAATCACAAAAGAAGTTGTAAAGGACAAAGGAATTTTTTATCATTTATTGCCTCTAGCATGAAACTGAGAGGGCATAACAAGCTTTGCCTTAAATATAATTGAGATATTTGTCTTGAACACACTGGGCTGGGAAACAAGTTTCCAAGCAGAAAGAATCAGAAGAAGCTAGCCATTGCTTTAGATTATTGCTAGGCTATGAAAGAAGCTAAAAACAACAAAATGAACATTTTAAAAGTTGCTTTCCTGTTCTCACTTTGTTAACGCCTCAACTAAACTCCTGATGTTTTTATAATATCGATCAAATCTAACCAATCAAATCCCAGATAAACACTAGCAGCCCTAACTAAAATTAGAGTTGTGGTTTAGTGGATCAATTACAGGGTGTGAGGTCTGTGATTATTTGTCAGTCAGTTTTCGGAATATTAATCACGCAGGGTGCGAGTCTCACAGGTGAAGATTGTGTTGAGACACCTTCACAGGTCATCACTCTTTACGGCGGGCAGTTACAGATAGGCTTGTCCAGAAGTATCCAATCAAAGCTTGTGCCGACCGCAATCTGTTGTCATTTCCTCAGAATGATTCTTTGACAGAGTACCGGACGCTCCACTGACCATTTAGTTCAGGCGGTCTGCAGCTAGCAGACACCCGTCGCACCCAATATTTAAATGTCACTGACTTCAGGTCAGGCTTGTGGAGCTTTATTTAACTTGCTTAAAGTAATCGTCTGTCACAGTTGTCAAAACGTGTCCCTCTGTTTGGTTTATGTATTTTATCACCGCAAAAATGGGTTTTAAAAAAGGGATCATTATTTTTTCATTTGTTTTACGTCCTTTAAACAAGATCAATGTGCTTAAAAATCTTTTGGGCGTTTTTTAAGAAAGGTCTCAATCATGAATCCTGGTTCGGTAGTTGATAGTTGATTGCAGGTGTTATCAGTGGGAGGAGCATTTGCATTCTAGACAGCATTTGATTGGGCCAAAATCTGTGTGGTGCTAGATGAGTCATCAATAATTTTGATCTATTTTTGTACAAAGGGACAATGTTCATTTTAAATTTAAAGGCTAACAAACATGGACAAGAGGCCACAATAAAACTTACAATAAAGAAGCCACCAAACATTTATTTTGCAGATACTAATTCATAAGTCATTTTTTTTCTGCAATGAAACTCATCTATGCTGCAACTTTTGTCCTGATTTATATCTTCACTGAAAGTTTTCGGCCCATAGGGATGTTCTCGTGTGATGAAACACAGCCCTGAACGATCCACAGTGTCCGTGCTTAGCAGCGTGCATCAATATTCACTGTGTGGCGTTAACATCATAAGTTCATCCTTTGCTTTGTTAATTCTGAATCCAAATTCAAGCACTGAGGAATCAGCATTGGGTTGTTGAGGGCAGAACGGATGTTGAGAATTTCTTTGTCTCGCAGATAAAGAGAGACAGAGTGTGCGCAGTGCATGCCGTCTGATTCTCAGATCTCCAGAGAGAAGCTAGAGGGCTTCATCTCGCACACAGAGCTGAGATTCTCTTTTCACCTCGTATGATCACGAGTGTATGCAGAATCCATCAAGGGCCAGCGGTGGCTGGGCTGTGCTGATAGTGAGGATGCAGTGAGGATGTGTCTCACAAAATAACATCATGAAACAAAAATACTGAGTTTGGCATGAGAACTGAACTTTTGCGCTGACATACATTTACATTCTTGCATTTGGCAGACGGTTTAAAAGCGACTTCCAGTGCATTTAGGCTGTACAATTAATCAGTATGCGTATTCCTTGTGAATCGAACCCACAACCTTTGCGCTGCTAACGCAACGATCTACCAGTTGGGCTACTGGAACACTAGTATACCTACAGCTGACATTATAGAATTTGTTTATAGAAGTACCTAAAAATGTGATGGGTACAAAACATACAAGTATATCAGAGCACATAGTATGATAGTAGCTTACATATAACTCAAATATACATACATAATTCAAATATATAGAGCAGTTCGGGGCTAGTTGTCACGCTGGGAAATGGTCATGGGTGCCATTTTAGTGATTCTTGGGTTTTGAGAAGTTATCACACAAATGCTTGTTTTCCTTTCCAGTAGTTTTGTACGTTGGTTTAAAAATGTTTCCTCTGTCATGTCTCTGTCTGTGATTTGGAAATTCTTTAGATTTAGCCTTAGTATTTGATGATAGCATTTTCTTTTTTAGCATCTGCGTTTATTTGGACAAGCTAGTCCATTCCCTGCTAAACCGCTTATTATAGGTACTATAGCTCCGCCCACACTAACACCATTGGTTAAGAGGAATGTTGGACCACACAAACAAACACAAACACATAAGCTAATGAGTGTTTACACATTGGCTTACTTATAATTGTGTCAGGACATTAAAAAGGAGAAAGTGTCACATTGTCACCTTTAAATTTGTGCTTCTTCAGCTCTCTGTGTGAAACTGTAACAAACTGTTTCTGGTCTCTTTAGTTTTAGGATACCATCAAATTGCACATTGCTTTAAAACAAGCAGTTTAAAGATTCTTCCCGGTAGGAATATGTAGAGTAACCTCAACATCACAAAAATAAACTGACAAACACTGATAAAGCCAATTTAATATTGTGTGCTGACTCAGTTAGTTCTTATTAATTCATAAACCGTTGCAGAGATTGTCTGCCTCATATTACTCCATTTAAAATAAGTTTAATTGCGTTGGCAGTTTGGATAATCTCTTTAAACAAAATGTTCCGAGTTTGGACTGTCAACTAACTTTTCTGTCTGATCTAATGTTTTATTTACCTCATTATGCTAAATTCTAGCTATTCAGCTTTTAGATTTTACGCACAAAAAAATGAAACTGGATTAAAGGCTTTTTTCTGCCATTTTGCAAGCTCCTGCGGTGGTCTGATTTCAAACCAGGCTTCAAAGAAAAGCACAGTCAGCTTACCAATACATACATTTGCTTTGCAAATGCTGTGTTCCTCTTTTCTCCTAATTCCTCTTCTTTGGCTCATTCATTCTTTACAATACCTTTTAATTGACATGCAAATTGGGGAGAAGTGTGTGTTTTCCATTTCAATGAGTGTAAGTGACATGAAGACAGATACTCGAAGACGATGGCTAAGAGGAAGTTATCTGCTCTGCTTTTACCTGAATACTGTCGAGCGATTGCAGACTGTTGTTGTTAAGGGCAGCTAGCAGAATCTGTAATGTCCATTCATCCTTCCTTCAGGTGAAAAGGTTCCTTCTGGCTAGGACCAATGGCCTCTTTTCTCAGGCTAAGTGACATGTTATGATTGACTCTCTGTACGATCTCATTAACCTCGTGGGTCATTTGTCGTTCCGCAACACAGAAGTGCAAATGGCTTGTTTTTTCTCTCTGCTTTTTAATTATTTTTTATAAATAATTATTTGTTATTCAGTTCGGTTTATGATGATCATTTATTGCAGTGGCTTTCAACTATTGTTTTGCTTTTTCAACGTTTTCAGCTTGTTTTTGTTTTGGACCCCTCACAGCAACCCAACCCAGCACCAACACTGTTTGTCATGGAAAAGTAAAAAAATGTTCTTTGAAAAACAAATGGTTTGTTGAACGTTTCTATACTTTGCATTTTCACAGTTTTCAAAGGTTTAGAAGTTTGTCTGTGTTGGCATCTGCCTGATTTGGCTGGCCTCTACCAAGTGACAAATGAATGAGTCTGATTGGCTGTTCAGCCTTTAACTTCAAACAACAAAAGATATGGAAATCAGTTTCTTTCTCTTTATATAAGCCTGTTTGTTTTGCCACTGTAACTATGCATAATATGGTTCGTTTAGCAAAGTTTATCATGACCCAGTCAGAACAGACTTACAGGTTAAGAACCACTGATCTGAATCATCAGGGCTTCTAGTGTCCTGCAAACATGCCAAAAATACACCTGCATCTCCTCGCGTGACCTTTGTGGGATGCCTGAAGTCCAGAGATCTTCTAGGCTGCAGTTGAGGTGTCACCCGGGACTAGGTAGGTGAATGAGCAAAGAGTTCTCCATATCTCCCCACACTCCTCCATCACAGCAGTCGTATACAGAACTCAGATGAACCCTAAAGACAGTGGAGCTGCACGGCAGGAGATGGGCAGCAGGCAGAGCGCAGCATTCCCCCGTCCCATCACTGCTTAAAAGTCAATGCAGTTGAAAGCTTGCAGATTAAGAGGAAACCGCGGCACTCATGTGTTCTGTCTGTGTTTGGCAGTGGAGAATACTTGATCTGACTGCTTTTATAAAACATGCAGCAGTGAAGTGCTGGTTCTTGAGATCGTGAAACCTTTTAAGAACATCGGTCACTCTACAACGGACTCGTATATCTCAGAGATATCATAACTGTACCATCGGTCTTCTCAAGGTCACTGACATAAGCTACTGCTTTAAAACGGCAGTCCGTAACTTTTGCCTCTCTAGCGCCATCTCTGTTTGAAATATAAAATAAAGACAAGTTTGACTGCTAAATAACTACTGTAAAACAAGCTACTGTACTACCGTAAAAAAATGCTGAAACATCTGAGGTACCTGTATATGTGATATAGTCTGATTCATTCTTTGTGTTTATAGACAACAATTTAAATGATAAATCATTATAAACGTACCATTGGGAATT